>CM041812.1:32089973-32124973 GCA_023376895.1 Aspiorhynchus laticeps
TGAAGTGGAGAGGGGTAAACTTAGAGAATCTTCGATCCCTCATTTTTGCTCCGTCTTTAAATCTTCAGACAGACATGTTTTCATCTTTACAAAAGTGCTCCAATAATATCTTAACGATGGCACTGCTGAATGCAAGGTCAATCGTTAATAAGACTTTCTTAATTAATGACTTTATTTTATCCTGCGGGTTGGACTTTTTATTTGTGACTGAAACATGGCTAAATGTGGATGAAAACGATCCTCTTTTTGAGATGGCTCCTGAGTCGTTTAACTTTTTGAGTACTCCCAGGGAAAAGGGTAGGGGTGGAGGGGTAGCTACGATTTTTAAAAAGTGTTTTAAATGTCGTATGTGTTCAGTTGGTTGTTATAGTAGCTTTGAAGTACAGCTGTTTAAGATTGATCTGGTAAATCCAGTTCTTTGTGCACTTATTTATAGACCACCTAAATATAATAAGGTCTTTATAAGTGAGTTTTCAGACTTTTTGTCAACTGTGATTTCTAGTACTGACAGTCTTTTAATATTGGGTGATTTTAATATCCACATATGCTGCCCTGAAAAACCTTTGGTTAAAGAATTTTTAGATCTTGTGGATTCATTCAGTCTTATGCAGTCTGTTTTGGAGCCCACTCATAATCATGGGCATACATTGGATTTGATTTTATCTTCTGGTTTTCCTATACATAATGTAGAGACTGCTGACACCCTTTTATCGGATCACAAACCTGTCATCTTTAATGCTTCTTTTACTGCTTCTTTGTTTGGCAATCTTCAGAGTTGTAAGCCTGTAGGAAAATGGTTAAGGGCCATCAGTCCCTCCACTGCCAGTCAGTTTGTAGAGGCATATAGTTTTAGGTCAAATATATCATTTTTTGGTAATATGTGTACTGAAGAATTAATCTTGTGGTTTAACACAACATGCACTGACATTTTAAACTGGTGTGCACCTGCAAAAATGGTTTTCCCTAAAACCAGAAAACAGCCATGGCTTAATCAAAGCACTCGTGTTTTTAGACAAGAATGGAGGAGAGCCGAGAGGCAATGGAAAAAAGATAAACTACAAGTATCTTATGAGATTGTTAAAGATTGTATGATTAATTATCAACGTGAAGTGAAGGTAGCTAAAGCGCAGTATTTTTCAGATTTAATTAATAGACATTCTCATAATCCAAAAGTTTTATTTAGTACAATAAACTCTGTATTAAATCCATTAACACGCACTTATCCAGATCCTACTAAAGAAGTCAGTGATAATTCACTTTCTCATTTAGTAAATGTAGTCCAGCATTTAAAACTGACAAATTGTGCTTCAGATGTCATTCCTTCTCATCTTCTATTACAAGTTTTAGATGTTGTAGGCCCAAACATGGTTAGTATTATTAATAGTAGTTTAGTAAATGGTATTGTTCCATCTTGCTTAAAACATGCTATAATACAACCTCTTTTGAAAAAGCCTAGACTGGATCCCTTAGATTTAAATAACTATCGCCCCATTTCTAAGCTCCTTTTTTTATCCAAAATACTAGAGAAGGCTGTTTATCATCAGCTCATCTCGTTTTTAAATAAAAACTCTGTTTTGGATAAATTTCAATCTGGTTTTAGATCAAAATATAGTACAGAGACTGCCCTTTTAAAAGTACATAATGACTTAATGCTCGCTGCCGATTCGGGAAAGGGTGCCATTCTGATTCTTCTTGACCTTACGGCAGCATTTGACACGATTGATCATGACATCCTTTTAAATCGACTAAGTCAATGGGTTGGCATTCGGGGAAATGCTCTTAAATGGTTTTGCTCTTATTTAAAGGATAGAAGTTCAGTAGTCCAGCTGGGTAATTACGTTTCTGATTCTGCAGCTTACTTTTGTGGGGTTCCTCAGGGATCAATTTTGGGGCCAATTTTATTTTCCTTATATATGCTTCCGCTTGGTTTTATCTGCCGGAAATATAATGTCGCTTACCATCTTTATGCAGATGATGCACAACTTTATCTCCCGCTGAATGCAGGTGATTGTGATGAGTTAGGTGGACTGATGACTTGCTACCATGAGATTAAGTCATGGATGGCACAGAATTTTTTACAGTTAAATGAGGCCAAAACTGAATGCCTAATATTTGGCTCTATTATACAGTCATCACATATGTTAACCGGTTTAGTTTCTACTGCCTCAAATCTGCATAGACAAGTAAGAAACCTGGGAGTGGTTTTCGATTCGGAGCTTAAGTTTAATAAGCAAGTGAACTCTGTAGTAAAGGCAGGATTTTTTCAGTTAAGAAACATTGCAAAAATAAAACATTTTTTGTCATTCGACAATTTGAAGCATGTCATACATGCACTTATCTTTTCGAGATTGGATTACTGTAATTCATTGTATCTGGGGATTCCAGCTGTTCTGTTGAATCGTCTTCAATTATTACAAAACGCAGCAACTAGATTGCTGACTGGAACCAAGAAACAGGTCAGTGTTTCCCCAGTGCTAGCTTCGTTGCACTGGCTGCCAGTTCATTTTAGAGTTCAGTTTAAGGTTTTATTGTATGTTTTTAAAGCCTTGCACGGTCTAGCTCCTGAATATATTTCGGACATGATCCAAGTTTATACTACGACACGGCCATTGAGGTCATCTCAAAAGTTTTTATTAAAGGTCCCTAAATCCCGCCTAAAGTCTAAAGGAGACCGTGCCTTTTCGGTGGCGGCCCCTCGCCTCTGGAATGACCTGCCACTGGAAATTAGATGCTGTACATCACTAGGTCATTTTAAAACACTTTTAAGAGGGCATTTACTTGCCCGGGCATTTGTTGTGTGCTAGTCTGTGCATATCTAATGGTTTTGCGTTTGTCATGTTGTTTCTATATTCTTGTTGTTTTAGTTTTGGTTATATTATTTTTGTGTTGTTTTTCACTGGAAAGCACTTTGGTCAACATGTGTTGTTTTTAAATGTGCTATACAAATAATAAACAAACAAACAAAACAAACAAATTAATTTTCTCACTCCTGGAAAAAGAGTTCGTACGCATGGGTCAGAGTTTGTGTGCAGGTGCGGAAATTCTCCCGTCAAGTTTGTTTTTATAAATCCCACCTTTTGCGTAGGAAGTGGCGTACGCCTCTTTCAGGGCAGGTTTTGTGCATACGCAACGGTTATAAATGAGGCCCCAGGTGTGCACAAACAAACAAGGAATTTGTTTTGTTTTTTTTGGGGAAGTCGTGGCCTAATGGTTAGAGAGTCGGACTCGTAATCCAAAGGTTGTGGGTTTGAATCTCGGTGTCCGGCAGGGATTGTTGGTGGGGGAGTGAATGACCAGCGCTCTCTCCTCCTTCAATACCACGACTGAGGTGTCCTTGAGCAAGGCACCGAACCCCCAATTGCTCCTCGGGCGCTGTAACATGGCTGCCCACTGCTCCGGGTGTGTGTTCACTTAGGATGGGTTAAATGCAGAGAATACATGTCACTGCTGGTTATATAATCTCTATATAATCGTGTATGTGACAAATAAAATAATTCTATTCTATTCTATTCTATTCTAAGGTGCTCCTGTTACATACATAAATGCAGGGCCTAAAATTAACACTCAGCAAGCGCCAAATGAGAGTAAACATCGGCGTTGGTGAGTATATTACGGTGTCAGTTGCCAGTTGGTGGGTAAAACTTTTACGAAATATAAAAATGCAATGTAGTGAGAACAACAGACAGTTTTTAAAGAGATTCGCTGTTTCTGATGTAAGCAAATAAAATTATCTTTTCCGAAGACGAGCTCATCGTGATTGGTTAGCTGTTCAGTCATAAGCGACAAGAGCGAATCAAATAATAGGATACAATCGGGCTGATAAGGTCCAGGGGCCTCATTTATAAAATGTTGCGCAGAAACCATCCTGCATTTGATCTTACGATCAATTCTCGAATATGCGTACGTTTGATTCATAGAATGAACGTACGAACAGAAAATGCACATACGCGTTTCTTTCAGATGTGAAATCTATGAATCGCAACTTATCTTGAACTTGCACACAATTGAATGGTTTCAGCAATCTGCCTTGTAAATGACTCCTAATTAATGTCATTAACATATAAAATGTCACCAATCATCATAATTTAGCTTACATTTTAAAAAGCCTGCAATACTCCGACAATAAAAAGTGTGTACGTCTGCTCAGACCCTGACATGACGCTAAGCACTTTTCCACATCAAACATATAAATATGAGCGCTGGCGTGGATTTAAGCGTACACACACTCTAAGATCAAATCTGTGTGTAGGCACACTTTATATATGAGGCCCCAGAGCAGTGTGTGTTGGCCAGCTTGTCCCTAGACACGGTTCTAATAACTTTTACCTGAGAAGATATTGCTGCTTCATTTTGGAAGATTAACTTTTCCCTTCTTTATTCTTCATAACCCGAGAATATGGCGACATCTGGTGTTACGCCACAGAAATGGTGCAGTGAAGTAGGCTATAGTTTGAAAGGTTGCTCGTTTGGCTGGACACATACGCTGAGCCGCTTTAGACAGCGCACTAGTAGTGCTTCAACGGACGAAAACACACACAATTATGTCAAAATATGCAGTTTTGGCGAGTTACCTTTTAAACATAGTCTTAAATGAGTAATAAAGTCTTAAATGACCAGAAAGAGTTTGGAGAAAATATGGTGTGTGTCAGATCTGCGTCATGTGCATCAAGTTTTAAAGACACAGTGCTGCTTTTAACTCACTGGAGTCGCCGGTATCGCCGGCGATAAAAGCTTGGTTTTTTTAAGATCAGTGCAAAAGACACTAAAAATACTCTGTTGATTTTGGTCACACAAATAAGTGTTATACATCAATCGAATTAAGTGTCTACTTTTATTTGCGTACACTTACAATAACAACAAAACTTTGTGGTTTTGTAAAAAAATAGAAAACAAACACCGTCTCCGCAAACTGCTTTTAGAAACACGTCACTAAAATGAAGTGTGCGAGTATGAACTCAGCGAAAACTCAACACACCGACATGGGAGATATATCTATAGAAAGCGTGGTGTCTACTTTTAAATGAATTAAGTCTTATCGAAAACAAACATTCTGTGATGAAGTAATCCATATGAAACCAACACGATGTTCAGTCTTTCCCGTCTAACTCATTATTTCTAATGCGATCCCTCCCCCTCACGGTACGCACAGTTTATATGTAAATATCCTCGTGAGACGCGCACACATGGAGATGCCCAACATAAACAAAGAGTGAGGAGAGCGTTCGTAGCGGCTATGGTTAGTTTCTGCAAGAAGACGAGCTCAGTAAAGGCAGGACTTCCCTCAAAAGAAGAACAATATTTCATCCAGTAGTGGAGATCAATTTGATGAGTAAGTAATGTTTCTTTTTTGCATTAGTTAACGTGTTATTGTGACATAAACTTGAACACATTATTAGTTGGGTTTTTCCCAAACTACAACATGATGAATGCTACACGTCTAAGAATGTTTAGACCATGTTTATTATTTCTGTCAGGACCACTATCGTCAAAATGATAGATACTTAGCATAAAGTTTGGTTTGGCGGTATGGTTCTGTTCTGTGCAAAAACTCCCTGCCCATCCATACAGCCCGTCATGAATGAGCAGGGAGAGCAGCAATAATAATAACCCCCGAGGGTTAACAGAACAGAACAAAGCAGATATCATTAATGTACTTAATGATATTTAAGTGTATAATTATTCAACAAAAGAGACTGATTTAGCAAGGAATATCAGAAAGCCAAGTCCTGACTGCGAAAGGAGGAGTTGGGGATGGAGGAGGGTGATTTGCTCCTGAGCAAGCAGGAAAAGCTGCTGATTAATACTGAATAGAGCTTATATAGGAATGCCGCGATATGTGTCGTATTCCTATAGGTAGATGTGATCAGCTGAGAATCAGCTGATGCAAGCTTGACTCACGTGACCTGCCAGAACTAACGCGAACGCTCAATTAATACTCTGTTCACAAATAGATTTAAATAGTGTGCTAAACAATAATAATCAGTTTCTCAGATATAAAATATCCTTTCTTATAGTACAATGCATATGTGAGTCTATGGCTACAGAATCATAACATAGGCTACTATAAAATCATACATACTAGGCTATATGTGTCACAATCCACACTCTGGAGAAGGGAACGAGGAGGCAAGGAACTTCTTTCAAACATAAACTTTTAATGAACAAACATTAGGGATCGCAGGAGACACAGACAATCAGGGATAGACAATCAGACTGGACACAGAGACAGGGAAACACAATGCTTATAAACACTAGGAAATCAAACGAGGAAGAACTGCAACAGGTTGGTATTAATTAACACAGACATAGACCAATTAACTAATGATGACATAGAACGAGGAACAGAACAGGAAGTCAAGTCAAGTCAAGTCACCTTTATTTATATAGCGCTTTTAACAGTACAAATTGTGAGAAAGCAACTGCACAATATCAAAATGGGAAAATAGTGTCAATAATGTAAAATGACAAGATTAAACACTCAATTTTCAGTTAAAGGCATTTCATTATTGAATTCAGTGATGGCATCGTCCAGCTCAGTTCAGTTCAAAAAGTTTCTGTTCAATCAAGTCGACAATATTGCTGGAAATGAAGTGTCCCCAACTAAGCAAGCCAGAGGCGACAGCGGCAAGGAACCAAAACTCCATTGGTGACAGAACGGAGAAAAAAACCTTGGGAGAAACCAGGCTCAGTCGGGGGGCCATCTCTCCTCTGGCCAGACGACACAGCTGTTCAATTCCAATGTGGTCATACTTCCTGGTTCTAGTAAGAACTCTAGCTGCTGCATTTTGAACCATCTGTAATTTGTTTATTAAGCGTGCAGAATAACCACCCAATAAAGCATTACAATAATCTAACCTTGAGGTCATAAACGCATGAATTAATATTTCTGCATTTGACATTGAGAGCATAGGTCTCAGTTTAGATATATTTTTGAGATAAAAAAATGCAGTTTTACAAATGCTAGAAACGTGGCTGTCAAAGGAGAGATTACTATTAAATAGCACACCTAGGTTCCTGACTGATGACGAAGAATTTACAGAGCAGCCATCAAGTGTTAGACAGTGTTCTAGGTTATTACTTGTGGGGGTTTTAGGTCCGATAATTAACACCTCTGTTTTTTCAGAATTTAGCAGTAAGAAATTACTCGTCATTCAGTTTTTTATATCAACTATGCATTCCATAAGTTTCTCAATTTGGTGCGTTTCACCAGGCCGTGAAGAAATATAGAGCTGAGTATCATCAGCATAACAGTGAAAGCTAACCCCGTGTTTCCTAATGATATTTCCCAAGAGTAACATATAAAGCATGAAAAGTAATGGCCCTAGTACTGAGCCTTGAGGAACTCCATACTGCACTTGTGATCGATATGATACCTCTTCATTCACTGCTACGAATTGATGGTGGTCAGATAAGTACGATTTGAACCATGCTAATGCACTTCCACTAATGCCAACAAAGTTTTCTAGTCTATTATAAAAAATGTTGTGATCGATAGTGTCGAACGCAGCGCTAAGATCCAGTAGAACTAATAGAGAGATACAACCACGATCAGATGATAAGAGCAGGTCATTTGTAACTCTAATGAGAGCAGTCTCAGTACTATGATACGGTCTAAATCCTGACTGGAAATCCTCACAGATATAATTTTTCTCTAAGAAAGAATATAATTGTGAGGATACAACCTTTTCTAATATCTTTGACAGAAAAGGGAGATTCGAGATCGGTCTGTAATTAACTAGATCTTTGGGGTCAAGTTGTGGTTTTTTAATGAGAGGCTTAATAACAGCCAATTTAAAGTTTTTGGGGACATATCCTAATGACAATGACGAGTTAATAATAGCCAAAAGAGGATCTATGACTTCTGGAAGCACCTCTTTTAGTAGTTTAGATGGAATAGGGTCTAACATACATGTTGTTGGTTTAGATGATTTAACAAGTTTATACAATTCTTCCTCTCCTATAGTAGAGAATGAGTGGAATTGTTCCTCAGGGGATCTATAGTACACTATTTGATGTGATAATATAGCTGACGGCTGCATGGTTACAATTTGATCTCTAATAGTACCAATTTTGGAAGTAAAATAGTTCATAAAGTCATTACTGCTGTGCTGTTGGGAAATGTCAACACCTGTTGATGCTTTATTTTTTGTTAATTTTGCCACTGTATTGAATAAATACCTGGGGTTATGTTTGTTTTGTTCTAAAAGAGACGAAAAGTAATCAGATCTAGCTGTTTTTAAAGCTTTTCTGTAGGATAGGTTACTTTCCCGCCAAGCTATACGAAATACCTCTAGTTTTGTTTTCCTCCAACTGCGTTCCATTTTCCGGGCTGCTCTCTTTAGAGTGCGAGTTTGCTCATTATACCACGGTGTGGTAGCCAGGAAGTCCAAATATGGGCACGAGAGGAGGGGAAACGCAAGACACAGAGAGACAAAGTCTGACACTACTCCCCCCTCCCGAACGGTGCGTCCCGCACCGTACACCATCCAACGGGGAGGGGGGGTGGTCTCTCTGGAGGCCTCCACGGAACAGAGCGGCACCCGTTCCGGGAGCCATGGCGGGTCAGGGGACTCGGGAGGCCATGGCGGATCGGGGAGCTTGGGCGGCCATGGCGGATCGTGGAATTCGGGAGGCCATGGCAGATCCGGGGACTCAGGAGGCCATGGCAGATCCGAGGACTCAGGAGGCCATGGCGCAGCAGGGAGCTCGGGCGGCCATGGCGGATCGGGGAGCTTGGGAGGCCATGGCAGATCAGGGATCTTGGGCGGCCATGGCGGATCCACCTCTGAGACCGCGGCCCCAGCCCCCACCTTGGTCTCGTCAGCAGGAGCCCTACTACCCCCCCCCCAAAAAAAAATTTCCTTGGGGAAATTAGGGGCTACATCGGGCAATTGGGGGCGCACTGGAGGCGCGGACTCTTGGAGGTGCTCGATAAGCGCGGACACTTGGGGGCGCTCTCGAGGAGCGGGCTCTGGGGTGCGCTGGCGAGGAGCTGGCTCTGGGGTGCGCTGGTGAGGAGCAGGCTCTGGGGTGCCCACTGGAGGGCACTTGCGAGGAGCAGGCTCTGGAGGGCACTTGCAAGACCCTGTCTCTTGGGGGCGCTCTGGAAGCGCGGAGACTTGGGAGCACTCTGCAAGCGCGGAAACTTGGGGGCGCTCTGCAAGCATGGAAACTTGGGGGCGCTCTGCAAACACGGAAACTTGGGAGCGCTCTTCAAGTGCGGACTCTGAGGGGCGCTCTGATAGCGCGTACTCTCGGGAGTGCTCTGGCAGCGCAAACTCCGGGGGCGCTCTGGCAGTGCAAACTCTCGGGGCGCCCTGGCAGCGAAAACTCTCGGGGGCGCTCTGGCAGCGCGGAGCTGGACGGGACCAGCGGAGAAACAGAAAGGAGCTTGCGAGGAGTGGCCACAGGCGGGCGCTGTCTTGGAGCAGGCACAGGAGAGCACTGTCTTGGAGCAGGCACAGGAGGGCACTGTCTTGGAGCAGGCACAGGAGGGCGCTGTCTTGGAGCAGGCACAGGAGGGCGCTGTATTGGAGCAGGCACAGGAGGGCACTTGCGAGGAGCTGACTCTTGGGGGCGCTCTTGAAGCGCGGATACTTCGGGGCGCTCTTGAAGCGCGGTCACTTGGGGGCGCTCTCGAGGAGCGGGCTCTGGGTCCGCTGGGAACGTGCTCTGGGGTGCGCTTGCGAGGAGCTGGCTCTGGGGTGCGCTTGCGAGGAGCTGGCTCTAGGGTGCGCTGGCGAGGAGCGGCTCTGGGGTGCCCACTGGAGGGAACTTGCAAGGAGCAGGCTCTGGAGGGCACTTGCAAGGCCCTGTCTCTTGGGGCGCTCTGGCAGTGTGGAGCTGGACGGGACCAGCGGAGAAACAGAAAGGAGCTTGCAAGGAGCGCCACAGGCGGGCGCTGTCTTGGAGAAGGTACAGGGCACTGTCTTGGGGCAGGCACAGGAGAGCTCTGGGGTGCCCACTGGAGGCACTTGCAAGGAGCAGGCTCTGGAGGGCACTTGCAAGACCCTGTCTCTTGGGGGCGCTCTGGAAGCGCGGAGACTTGGGAGCACTCTGCAAGCGCGGAAACTTGGGGGCGCTCTGCAAGCATGGAAACTTGGGGGCGCTCTGCAAACACGGAAACTTGGGAGCGCTCTTCAAGCGCGGACTCTGAGGGGCGCTCTGATAGCGCGTACTCTCGGGAGCGCTCTGGCAGCGCAAACTCCCGGGGGCGCTCTGGCAGTGCAAACTCTCGGGGGCGCCTGGCAGCGCAAACTCTCGGGGCGCTCTGGCAGCGCGGAGCTGGACGGGACCAGCGGAGAAACAGAAAGGAGCTTGCGAGGAGTGGCCACAGGCGGGCGCTGTCTTGAGCAGGCACAGGAGAGCACTGTCTGGAGCAGGCACAGGAGGGCGCTGTCTTGGAGCGGCCACAGGAGGGCGCTGTCTTGGAGCAGGCACAGGAGGGCACTGTCTTGGAGCAGGCACAGGAGGGTGCTGTCTTGGAGCAGGCACAGGAGGGCGCTGTCTTGGAGCAGCACAGGAGGGCACTTGCGAGGAGCTGACTCTTTGGGGCGCTCTTGAAGCGCGGACACTTCGGGGCGCTCTTGAAGCGCGGTCACTTGGGGGCGCTCTCGAGGAGCGGGCTCTGGGGTCCGCTGGCTAGGAACGTGCTCTGGGGTGCGCTTGCGAGGAGCTGGCTCTGGGGTGCGCTTGCGAGGAGCTGGCTCTGGGGTGCGCTGGCGAGGAGCGGGCTCTGGGGTGCCCACTGGAGGGAACTTGCGAGGAGCAGGCTCTGGAGGGCACTTGCAAGGCCCTGTCTCTTGGGGGCGCTCTGGCAGTGTGGAGCTGGACGGGACCAGCGGAGAAACAGAAAGGAGCTTGCAAGGAGCGGCCACAGGCGGGCGCTGTCTTGGAGAAGGTACAGGAGGGCACTGTCTTGGGGCAGGCACAGGAGAGCTCTGGGGTGCCCACTGGAGGGCACTTGCAAGGAGCAGGCTCTGGAGGGCACTTGCAAGACCCTGTCTCTTGGGGGCGCTCTGGAAGCGCGGAGACTTGGGAGCACTCTGCAAGCGCGGAAACTTGGGGGGCGCTCTGCAAGCATGGAAACTTGGGGGCGCTCTGCAAACACGGAAACTTGGGAGCGCTCTTCAAGCGCGGACTCTGAGGGGCGCTCTGATAGCGCGTACTCTCGGGAGCGCTCTGGCAGCGCAAACTCCCGGGGGCGCTCTGGCAGTGCAAACTCTCGGGGGCGCCCTGGCAGCGCAAACTCTCGGGGGCGCTCTGGCAGCGCGGAGCTGGACGGGACCAGCGGAGAAACAGAAAGGGAGCTTGCGAGGAGTGGCCACAGGCGGGCGCTGTCTTTGAGCAGGCACAGGAGAGCACTGTCTTGGAGCAGGCACAGGAGGGCGCTGTCTTGGAGCGGCCACAGGAGGGCGCTGTCTTGGAGCAGGCACAGGAGGGCACTGTCTTGGAGCAGGCACAGGAGGGTGCTGTCTTGGAGCAGGCACAGGAGGGCGCTGTCTTGGAGCAGGCACAGGAGGGCACTTGCGAGGAGCTGACTCTTTGGGCGCTCTTGAAGCGCGGACACTTCGGGGCGCTCTTGAAGCGCGGTCACTTGGGGCGCTCTCGAGGAGCGGGCTCTGGGGTCCGCTGGCTAGGAACGTGCTCTGGGGTGCGCTTGCGAGGAGCTGGCTCTGGGGTGCGCTTGCGAGGAGCTGGCTCTGGGGTGCGCTGGCGAGGAGCGGGCTCTGGGGTGCCACTGGAGGGAACTTGCGAGGAGCAGGCTCTGGAGGCACTTGCAAGGCCCTGTCTCTTGGGGGCGCTCTGGCAGCGTGGAGCTGGACGGGACCAGCGGAGAAACAGAAAGGAGCTTGCAAGGAGCGGCCACAGGCGGGCGCTGTCTTGGAGCAGGTACAGGAGGGCACTGTCTTGGAGCAGGCACAGGAGGGCGCTGTCTTGGAGCGGCCACAGGAGGGCGCTGTCTTGGAGCAGGCACAGGAGGGCACTGTCTTGGAGCAGGCACAGGAGGGTGCTGTCTTGGAGCAGGCACAGGAGGGCGCTGTCTTGGAGCAGGCACAGGAGGGCACTTGCGAGGAGCTGACTCTTTGGGGCGCTCTTGAAGCGCGGACACTTCGGGGCGCTCTTGAAGCGCGGTCACTTGGGGGCGCTCTCGAGGAGCGGGCTCTGGGGTCCGCTGGCTAGGAACGTGCTCTGGGGTGCGCTTGCGAGGAGCTGGCTCTGGGGTGCGCTTGCGAGGAGCTGGCTCTGGGGTGCGCTGGCGAGGAGCGGGCTCTGGGGTGCCCACTGGAGGGAACTTGCGAGGAGCAGGCTCTGGAGGGCACTTGCAAGGCCCTGTCTCTTGGGGGCGCTCTGGCAGCGTGGAGCTGGACGGGACCAGCGGAGAAACAGAAAGGAGCTTGCAAGGAGCGGCCACAGGCGGGCGCTGTCTTGGAGCAGGTACAGGAGGGCACTGTCTTGGGGCAGGCACAGGAGGGCGCTGTCTTGGAGCGGCCACAGGAGGGCGCTGTCTTGGAGCAGGCACAGGAGGGCACTGTCTTGGAGCAGGCACAGGAGGGCGCTGTCTTGGAGCAGGCACAGGAGGGTGCTGTCTTGGAGCAGGCACAGGAGGGCACTTGCGAGGAGCTGACTCTTGGGGGCGCTCTTGATGCGCGGACACTTCAGGGCGCTCTTGAAGCGCGGTCACTTGGGGGCGCTCTTGAAGCACGGGTACAGGGCTAGTCACACTCACCCTCGGCGGCCTTGCCACACTCACCGCCGGCGGGCAAGGGAGAGCCACGGTTGACGGGCTGGTTTAGACTCGGGCCCGGACACTTTCCAGACACTGGTAGACCCCTTCTCTCCAACACAATCCTGTGGTGTCTGGGAGGTCTATGGGGCGATGGTAACAGGCCCCGAGCCAGAACAGTTGGAGGAGGGCTGCGTCCTGCACCTCCGTCACTGCGGCGAGCCCGCAGAATTCCCCGGTGTACTCCATGAAGGGGAGGTCCCGCCGGATGAGGGCGAAGAGGCGGGCGGCGAACTCCATTGCCGCGGAGGGGAAAAAACAGAAAACAAAAACTTCTCAAAAAACGGAAAACAAAACGAGGGAGAAGTTGCGCCTCTTTTCAGTCCTTTTTTTTACACTGATATTCTATGGTAAAACAAGATTATTAACTACTGATTGTTTTTTCTTCTTGAATCCATGGAAAGAAGCAGAAACACTTAAATTACACACATAAATATCAGGTATGATTTACTTGTTTCACTTGTTGAACAGAATCTGTTACAGGAATGACTCGAAGTCTGTTCACATCTCTGTGGTTAGATCAGTGTGCACAATAATGTGTCTTAGACGTTCATTATGTATGCTTTGATTATACTGTGTTGTAAATAAAATACAAATAATAAAAAAAAATGTTTCATTCTCTCTTACCTGCCTCAAAGTCACAGTCACACTGATGGGCCAATAGGGGAGAGCCCTTTGTCTCTCAGGTGAGAGTCACTTAATATTCATGGTCATTGCCACTCCCTCGCATATAGGCTTTTGATCACAAAACATGTCTTTAAAAATTTAAATCAATATATTGTTTTCTGTGAATAAGTAAGCAGAATGATTTTCACATAAGTTTGAAGTAAATATTCTAGCCTACAAGACTGATTACTCAAAAGTCTTATTCAGAACTATTTATTGTGGGTTTTATAGCCTTATTTCAGCTACATTTTTTTCCCCAAAACTTACTAACCACGCATTATATTTTTTTTCCAAAAAATGCAAACCTGTACATCCATCTTGGTCACATATTATTGTAGCACATTTTGTGCTGAATACAAAAAAAATTACATGTTGGTCAATAGTATGTTTTAAGTAGCTGAAATAAGCACAAATATCAGAGCATGTCAAAACATCTCAAGGGCCCCAAAATTAACTTAGACCCCAGAGGGTTAATGGAAGTGCATTAGCATGGTTCAAATTATACTTATCTGACCGCCATCAATTCGTAGCAGTGAATGAAGAGGTCTCATATCGATCACAAGTGCAGTATGGAGTACCTCAAGGCTCAGTACTAGGGCCGTTACTTTTCACGCTTTACATGTTACCCTTCGGAGATATCATCAGGAAACACGGTGTTAGCTTTCGCTGTTATGCTGATGATACTCAGCTCTATATTTCTTTGCGGCTCGGTGAAACACACCAAATTGAGAAACTAATGGAATGCATAGACACACACACACACACACACACACACACTTGCTACAAAGACTTTTGTGTTTGACCTGATCTCAAGTCACACTTCTTGAAGTCGCCAACAGCTACAGACTGAAACATTTAGCCACTTTTCCACCAAAATTACCTAGAACAATTTGTCCTAGGAACTTTTTCCCCCAGACCTGCTGCTGTCTGCATTTCCATCACGATCTAAAGTACCGTGAAGATTAGGCAAATCATCTGGCGACGTAACGTTAGGTCTGTGCGCGTTTCTCAATACCAAGTACGCAAATTTCGGACTTGCATCGGTAGTTCGGACTTCACAAGTTAGACTCGGGAGTGTGAACTGCCGTGGACGGGACGACGCAAATCCGGTAGTTCTGCAAACAGCAGCGTACTTGATAACATCAGTCAGCTCGCCTCGGCTACTGCCATTTTCCTCACTGTATTTACAATAAGACGAAATACGATATCAAACACCACTGCCTCTTTTCGTTTTCATGTAAACATATTAATAGCCGCATAAATGTAGTTCAGGGAACATACATACATTACAATGAAACAAAATATTATATCAAACAGTATTGCCTCTTTTAATTTTAATTTTATCATATTAATAGATTAATAGAATAAAGACTAAAGATTACCTGTTAGATTTACCCAAAACATTTTATATATTATGTTTAACCACTACAGAGACATCAGAGCCAGCGGCAAATGTCAGAAGGACTAACCGAGGTTATGCTCCTCTCTTTGGGATACATGAGCACTGAGCGCCCGGTGATCGCCTGGAGCTCACGTCTCCGAAATCAGCGACACACATTTTCAAATAGGCGCTGTCTTTATAAATAAACCGCAGATTTGTGTTTTAAACAACTACATTCTCACCTGAAATACTTTTAAAACTACATTTCATTACACAATAACAGTAATATGTTGACAATTATGTGAATATGGTGGTTGAAATACAATGCTGCGTGAATCCAACTAATCAGCACGTTCCGCGTCGAAGTCACACCCCCAAAATTTCCAGACCTTTGAAAAAGTACTACCTCGAGAGCAGGGACATTCTGAGGGGCACATTTTTTACTCTGAACTTTATTTAGATCCTGGTTCCTGTGGTGGAAAAGAGGCTTTTGTAAGCTTGCACAGTTCTGGGAAGAATCCACTTCAACAGCATGCACAAACCAGGTAAGACTAATTATTTATATTGTGTAAAACTAATATATATGTCAAAACTATATTTATACTGTATTTTTTCTCAGATGATGTTTCCTCTTTTCTACAGTATCCTACACACAAGACTGGGTCAACTCATCTTCAGAGATTATAAATGCTAACATAAGTTCAGAAGGTTGAAATGTTTTATTATCCATTTTTTGTGTTGTTTCACCTATCAAATTAAATATTTTCCTTTACTAAACACATTTTATCTCTTTTAGGTATCCTGCAGGAATTATGATGAGGCTATGAGGAAGAAGTTTTCATAGTTTAACTCTGGAAAGGCCCAGCTGAAACACTCAATCACGGTTGTGGCAAAAAAAAAAAAGTCAGAGAGACAACAGTAAGTTTAGAAATTGACATGGTGTAACAGAGAGAGAGAGAGAGACAGTCCCTCCAGGATTTCGCGGGCATTTTTACAGCCTGAAATGACTGATTTTGCTGTGGCTTTTCTCAAAATTTGCGGAGATATTTGCGGCATTTCTTATTGTTTTGCAGTGAAAATATACCATGGACAACATTCTTCTAACATTGTTATAACTTTTCTGACTTCGAGAACCTTCGTAGGGCTCCAGACTAACATTTGAGGACACCAGTGCCATTAAGTTCTACAGATGGTGGCACCAGCACCTGACAGTAAAGCACTCACCCTAATCGCACATGTACATCTCGGAGATGTCTATTTGATGTCTGCATTTACATATGCAAGATGTATTTTTTAGGGGGTTTGCTCATCTGCAATACGTTTCTAAGATGTTTCCTGTCAGATGTCAAATAGACATTTATTAGAATGTATATAAAACGGCCTCTGAGAAGTTTATCAGATTACAAGGCAGATGTTTCCCAGATCTTTAGCAGACGACTTACATATTTACTTGTGCTGTCTGGGTAGTTGAGATGCAGATAAAATTAACTCTCTGCAGCCATATAGTGGTAATTTAATGTCCTTTTTATTTTTAAATAAGTGTTTGCTTTCCTACATTATGAAACTTTTAGTTTTAAAAATGGAGGCAACCTATGAAGGATGAACAAATAATGGCATCACATTAAAAATAACTTTCAAATTTGGTAATACTTAAAGTTTTGAAGTGCTGGAAAAAGTTGTGAAGCATTTAAAAACATTCGAAAACATTAGACCATTTCTGCCACAAGTTGTTCCTGTATTTATGTTAAATCCATGTTGAATGGGGAAGATTTGTATTTATTGATGTAGCGGCCCGCTCCCTTAATTTAAACGGAAAGGGCCCTGGCTTCGTTTGTTGTTAGATCTCTCTAAATATTATCTGAATATTATTAGCTTTGTTTCAACAACCCTTAATGTTACTATTGGTGGACCTATTAATAAAATAACCACACAGACCGTTAAGGAAAATAGAACTGAGATTAATTTACTTAAATGAAATAGAAGAAAACAATAAATATAGCAAACCCAGCAACAAATGAGAAGTTGGATAGCAAATGTCAAAAATGTCTCAAATATCACCAAATGGACTATGAAGGGGAATAATACTCAAGTCCAACAATTAACACAAATTAGTTCACTCAAATGTCCCCAACAGTAATCAAACCACTAATTTTCAATGTTCAAAATGGCCATCGATAAAATAAATACCCTGTTGCAGGCCTGATACGATGCTGGGGTTCGTTGAGGCACAAAACAATTTGCCGCTTCGCTCAATGAGCAAACAAAATAAACAGATGTCTTACCGCCGCTAGTCTTTGTCGGTGTCTCTGTGACGCACTTTGCAAACACGAGGGGATTCCAGGCCTGGAAGAAGGGAATGCAGGACGGTGAGCATGTCCAGCGCTGCCAGAGGAACCACTGAGAATCCCTGGTATCTCAGGGCGCTATCTGGGATGTCTCCGGTAGCTCAGGTTGGTAAGAGATGCGATCGACGGTAGTTTTCCACAACCGCGAACTCGCTCGTCTCTCACGTGTAAATTTAGCGCTGATTCGTGAGAATCAGTCGTGCAGTTCGGTTATCCGATGATCCAAAGAGGGGAAATTTCTATCCCCTCATGCTCAAATAACTGTATACCCAACTCTAAATCAGTTCTCTGTTTGACAACCGTCATAGGATGGTATCTTTACGTTCCAGATAACTCGGACATGTTTCCCCTTACCACCATCACCTCTTCCTTCTCCTCCCCCCTCCTCAGCGTTACACCAATCCCATCCCATAACAACCGGTAAGTACTTTTAACTTAACTTCACACACATTTTTTTCCTTTTTTCAATCAAAATGAAACATAGATATATTTAGGAAAACAATACACATAAACATAAATATACATATTAAAAAATAACAATGAAGAAATATTACCAAATCAATTAAATTAAACTTCAACTGGGCTTCACCCTCCCCCCTTTAAATGTCTGAATGTCCTCATACAGACTTATATTTTTTTTTTTCCTAGCACTATACTACTGTCCTACGTTTCTTGTGACTAGCTTTCTTGCCAATTTGAATGATTACTCCTCTATGAACAATGGTTAGGGGCTGATCTCTTGACCTCCCTGGCTCATCATAGGTGAGTTTAACAACTGGCTTTACTCTCCTTTTTTCCCTGACTGGTTCACTTTCAGGTGGCTCACTACTATCTTCCTCTTCCTCACTAGTGGTTTCCTGACTTTCTTCTTCATTTTCTGCAGATAAACTGGCTGAAATTGAGACATCGCTCTCTGCCTCCTCTTCAGGTACCAAGTTCCCGTCCTCAGAACAAATGTCCTCCCGGATCATGTCCCTTTTCTGATTTACAGATTTTGCTGCTCTTTCCGATGCATAGTTCTCATTCAGGATCCCCTCCAGATATGGTCGGTATGGTTTTGGTGCATTGTATTCAAACTCAGATGAGGTCTCGGAGGATGATACATCCTCATTTATTATCACTGGGGCATCAATATTTGATCTCTTTCCCTCTTTCTGACGTTTCTTTCTCTTCCCCAGATCAGTTTCAGCTCTGTCTTGTGACCATCTCACCAGCTGCCCTATGGGTAAGAGTTTATCTCTATGAAGTGTTTTGATTCTTCCCTGTCCTGTTTCAGGTTTTACCCGGTATACTGGTAGGTTTGGGAGTTTTTCACAAACAACATAGGGTACTGGACTCCATCTGGTTTCGAGCTTGTGTTTTCCTTTTAACCCTAGGTTCTTGATCAGTACCCGATCCCCAGAGATCAAGGCTTGACATGACACCCGCTTGTCATATGATCTTTTATTCCTTTGGTGAACTTTGTCGGCTTCTTCTCTTGCTAGTTGGTAAGCATGCTTCAGGTCTTTTTTCAGATTAGTGACATATTGAGAGTGTGCAACCTCATTCATTCCATCTGGTGATATTCCAAAGCAAATGTCTACAGGTAGCCGGGCCTCCCTCCCGAACATCAAGAGATAGGGTGAGTACCCAGTAGCATCGTTTCTGGTACTATTGTAACCATGTACCAAGTAAGGAATCTGTTGGCTCCAGTTTCGTTTTTTCTCAGCCGTAAGGGTCCCTAGCATGGCCAAAAGGGTTCGATTGAACCGCTCAGGCTGAGGGTCACCCTGAGGATGATATGGTGTTGTTCTTGATTTTCTAATACCAAGCAGATTCAACAGCTCCTTTATCAGCCGACTCTCAAAGTCACGACCCTGATCTGAGTGAATGCGTGCAGGTAGGCCATAATGGATGAAGTATTTCTCGACCAGTATTTTAGCAACGCTGAGAGCTTTTTGATTCTTGCTGGGAAACGCTTGTGCATAACGTGTGAAATGATCGGTAATTATTAACACATGGCTCATCCCTTTAGAGTCTGGTTCCACAGTAAGGAAATCTATGCATACTAAGTCCATTGGTCCACTACTTGTAATTTGATGTAACGGGGCAGCTCTCTGACCTGGACTTTTACGAGTGATGCACGCTCCACAGTTCTTGATGTATTCTTGTACATCAAACATCATCTTTGGCCAGTAAAACCGACTTCTTAAGAGATCGGTAACCCTCTCGATCCCTAAATGACCTAGATCGTCATGCATTGCTTTGAGAACCACTTCTCGAAATGTGGCGGGTAATACTACCTGAAAGAATTCTATCTTAGATTTCTTGGTTACTCTCTGAAGTAATCCGTCTTTCATCAGTAGTTTCCCTGCTTCGTGTTTCAATGCCACCACCTCAGGATCAGTTACTTTAGCTGGCCACTTTCTTTCTTTCAGGGCCGTTAGTGCCAGTTTTACAGCTGAATCTTCTTCCTGTGCTTTGATTAATTCTGCTCGGGATAACAATTCCAAGGAGTTAAGTTCCAACCTGGAGGGGTACGCATAAGCTTCTGGAAGGGACTCCGGAGGTGCTCCCAGTTGTTCAACATATCTGGGAGTGTCCTCCCAACCCACTTGAGAACTCACCCGCTGGCAGATGGACTTTACACCCGATACAGGTATGTCTTTCCATTTATTAACTTCATCCTCATCCACAAACCTTCTGGATAACAAGTCTGCATCTGTGTTGTTCTTTCCAGGCCTATACTGGATGCTAAAATCATAGGTGGCAAGAGCGGCGAGCCACCTGTGACCGGTTGCACTCAACTTAGCCGAGGTAAGTACATATGTAAGTGGGTTGTTGTCGGTTTTGACAGTAAACTTGGCGCCATATAAGTAATCATGGAATTTGTCCACGACTGCCCATTTTAAGGAAAGGAATTCCAGTTGATGAATGGGGTACCTTTGTTCCGCGGGTCTCAACTTTCTATTGGCGAAAGCCACTGGCCGAAATCCTTCTGGGTGTTCTTGATATAACACAGCCCCAAGGCCCTTCAAGCTAGCATCCACGTGAAGAATGTATGGCTTGTTGGGATCAGTGAAGGCTAAGACAGGAGCATTTGTCAAGCAGTGAATTATCTGCCGACAAGCGGTCGTGCAGGACTCATCCCATCGATCTCCAAAGGGCTCCGATTCTCTGAAGTAAGTCATGCTTTTGTCTTTTCTGGACTTCTTTCCTTTTTGTGTTGGCACATAGCCCTTAGTGAGCTCTGTCAGTGGCCTTACAATGGAAGAGTAATTAGCAATGAACCGACGATAGTACCCACAGAATCCTAAAAAGGAGCGCAGTGACTTCAAGTCTGTTGGTTGGGGCCAGTGGGTCACTGCCGCTATCTTGTCCGGATCTGTCGCTATCCCCTCTTTGGATACGATATGACCTACATACTTAACTCGGTTCTGGCAAAAGCAACACTTATCAATGGACACCTTTAGCCCAGCTTCTTCTAACCGATCCAGCACTTTCATGAGCCTCTCCTCATGTTCCTCCAATGACTTGCCGAAAACTATTAAATCATCCAAATAGACCAGAACCTGGAGTAGATTCATGTCACCGACAACTCTTTCCATTAATCTCTGGAAAGTTGCGGGGGCTCCTGTCACCCCTTGTGGCATCCGCTCGAATTGGTAGAATCCAAGTGGGCAGATAAAAGCAGTTTTATCTTTATCTGCTTCGGCCATAGCTATTTGATAATAGCCACTTCTTAAATCCAGGACCGAAAACCATTGACTACCCACTAGACAGTCCAATGCATCATCAACTCTTGGAGTTGTGTATTGATCGGGAATTGTTCTTGCATTCAAGGTTCTGTAATCAATACACATACGGACTGCTCCGTTTTTCTTCCTGGCAATTACGATCGGAGATGCGTATGGACTGTGTGACTCCTTTATAATGCCAACGTTTAAGAGGTCCTGTAGGTGTTTCCTTACATCGTCGATATCCGCTGGGGCTAAACGCCTAGAGCGTTCTCTAAAAGGCCTTGAATCTGAAAGTCGGATATTATGCTCTACTCCCTTAGCAAGGCCCACATCCCACTCCTGAAGCGAGAATACTTTTGTTCTTTTGCTCAGCTTTTGTTGCATTCTCTCTTTTCATTCTTCTGGAATGGTTGAATCTCCGAAATTGAACCGCGTTGGATCAATCACCTGGTCACAAGGTTCAACCACTGAAGAAGGGCTGACTGGGTCTGCTACATACAAATAACCAAGGACAGTCCCTACAGGAAGGGACACTTCTTTCATTGATTCATTTTGCACCAGTACTAATAACTGACAGTTCTCAATTGCATAACTTGGAACTATAGTGGTTTGTACCAACACTCCAGCCGGAAGTGAAGTCACAGCAGACGCATCTACCATCAGCGCGGTTTTACCAGGAGATTCAGTCATTTCCACCTCGCCTTTTACACAGCAACCTCCTCTGGGTGGAAGAGTCAGGGATTCTGGACCTGGCCATTTCACACATCCGACAGCATCATCAATGTCAAAAGGTACTGTACCAGTATGACTAGATGGTACCACCTCCTCAGAGGTGGACTCAACTTGAATACCCAAGGTATGTGCAATATCTGTCCCTGTGGATTCTTTGCACAATTCCGCCAATCTGGAGAATAGACTGGCATTTGTGCCAATGATCACCGCAGTTTGATCAGGGCTTGTAGGACCGGGACAAATCAGTGTCAGCACTGAAAGACTTTCTGCGCCACCTATGGCTTTTTCCTGGAATTCAATATCCACTACTACATACCCGATATATGGATAACTGGAGTCACTTAAACCCCATACAGCCAAACCGGACACAGGATGGATTGGAACTTCTGGTAGGTATTTTCTATACCACTTCTCAAAGATTATAGTCACTTGGGATCCGCTGTCCAATAAAGCAGAGCATGGCTGCCTATTTACTCGCAACTGTACGGTAGAGGGGGGTCCAATCAGTCCTTCGGGAATTTGTTTCCCACCAACTGAACTAACAACACTTTTTTTCGCTGAACAGGAAGTATTACTGTTTTCTGTTTCTGAGGACTTTTCTTTTTGTCCCCATTTCATCTTCCTGTTTGATCGAATCAATTTTTGAATGACTTTGTCCTTATTCTCAGGGGTTTGACATCTTGGGGCTATATGCCCATCCTCTCCGCAGTTGTAACAAAAAAACTCTTCGGACTCAGAGTACTGCTGTCTTGGACAGACCAGTGATTTCTTTGGAGTAGTGGCCTTCAGAGCTAGGGCTGAAACTCCATCTTGACAACTGTCTTTACCAGTGACTTTCCGTTGAAGGCTCTTCACTTGCTTCTTTAGAACAGCGATTTCTCCTTCCTGTCTAGGGCTACTGATATTTGGACTGGAGGTAGGCTTGTGATCCACTGCTGTCTGTGACTGAGTTACCATAGTGGCAAACTGAGACTTTAGCTCGTTAATTTCAGCTTTCAGAGTTTGAATTTCTTTGTGTTTACCATCAGGGTCCACACTTGCACTAGCTTTCTGTACCCTTGTGTTCAACATTGCACGAGACGCCTCATACTCTTCTTCAGCCCGTATTTCACCCAACAACTCAAGGGAATTAGGAGGTTTTGTCTTTCTTTCCCGGAGTCTCAAATGAAGCAGCATCATATCAGCACCTACTGCACCTCTCAGCAACTGCTCAATGCGTACTCTGTCTCTGAGATCTGCTGATATACCACCCCTCTGGACCACTTTAGTTAGGGCACGCTCCAGTCTCCTTAGAAAATCTGACATTTTTTCTCCTGCTTGCTGCTGCAACAAACGGAAAGCGAAATACAAGTCATCCCCTGACTCTGCAGATCCAAAAGCTCGCTCTAAGGCATTCAAGTACTCTTCTGGAGTGCCATCAGTGTCAGAATCACGAACAACTTTGACGATTTCTAATGCAGGCCCTCTCAAGCTCTCAATCATCCTCCTTTTTTTCTCTTTTGCAGTACCTTCACTTTCCTCCACCATCAGCCATGCTTGTTCCATCCAGTGTTCAAACTGTTCCTCACCTGCAGGGGTAGGTATTGTTCCAGAAAACATTCTCAACCTTCTATAACCTCCCATTTCGCTTGAAGTTTTCCCAGTTTTTTCTAGCAGGTCCCCGACAGCACGGATAATAGCATCAGGCGAGGATTTTTCAGAAAAAGCGGACGAAAACACGGCCTGAATATCTTCAGCTGTCCTTCCTTGACTCTGCAGTAAGTTGTGCACTTTTGTTGCAAAGTCCTCAGAACTAGTATCCTCCCCCCTTGAAATTACAATTTTCCAGGGTTCTCCTCCAGACCCAGGCAAGACTTCAGGGGGTACTACGTTTGGATCTATCTGCTCCTTACTTTCACAGAGGACAAGGAAACACTTGAGATTATCTCTGAACATCCTACCTCTTACTCGTACTCGGCCAAGGCACTTAATTGTCTGCATTGTTTCTTCAATCTGTGTTATTTCCAGATATTCTGGTACTACAACCATTAGAGCATGGTCTTCCCTCACGAATTCCCCTTTGCACCAGCCCCTAAGCTCTTCCCTGAACTGCTGCATTTTGATGTTGTTGTTTGTTTGTTTTTTATCAAACCATCAAATGTTTTATCTCGCTGTTAAAGCTAAACAATATCAGGTAAAATTCTAAGATCCCAGCGGTGCCTCCATTTATGTAGCGGCCCGCTCCCTTAATTTAAACGGAAAGGGCCCTGGCTTCGTTTGTTGTTAGATCTCTCTAAATATTATCTGAATATTATTAGCTTTGTTTCAACAACCCTTAATGTTACTATTGGTGGACCTATTAATAAAATAACCACACAGACCGTTAAGGAAAATAGAACTGAGATTAATTTACTTAAATGAAATAGAAGAAAACAATAAATATAGCAAACCCAGCAACAAATGAGAAGTTGGATAGCAAATGTCAAAAATGTCTCAAATATCACCAAATGGACTATGAAGGGGAATAATACTCAAGTCCAACAATTAACACAAATTAGTTCACTCAAATGTCCCCAACAGTAATCAAACCACTAATTTTCAATGTTCAAAATGGCCATCAATAAAATAAATACCCTGTTGCAGGCTTGATACGATGCTGGGGTTCGTTGAGGCACAAAACAATTTGCCGCTTCGCTCAATGAGCAAACAAAATAAACAGATGTCTTACCGCCGCTAGTCTTTGTCGGTGTCTCTGTGACGCACTTTGCAAACACGAGGGGATTACAGGCCTGGAAGAAGGGAATGCAGGACGGTGAGCATGTCCAGCGCTGCCAGAGGAACCACTGAGAATCCCTGGTATCTCAGGGCGCTATCTGGGATGTCTCCGGTAGCTCAGGTTGGTAAGAGATGCGATCGACGGTAGTTTTCCACAACCGCGAACTCGCTCGTCTCTCACGTGTAAATTTAGCGCTGATTCGTGAGAATCAGTCGTGCAGTTCGGTTATCCGATGATCCAAAGAGGGGAAATTTCTATCCCCTCATGCTCAAATAACTGTATACCCAACTCTAAATCAGTTCTCTGTTTGACAACCGTCATAGGATGGTATCTTTACGTTCCAGATAACTCGGACATGTTTCCCCTTACCACCATCACCTCTTCCTTCTCCTCCCCCCTCCTCAGCGTTACACCAATCCCATCCCATAACAACCGGTAAGTACTTTTAACTTAACTTCACACACATTTTTTTCCTTTTTTCAATCAAAATGAAACATAGATATATTTAGGAAAACAATACACATAAACATAAATATACATATTAAAAAATAACAATAAAGAAATATTACCAAATCAATTAAATTAAACTTCAACTGGGCTTCATTGAACAATGTTTTTCCTGGTTTCCACATCAGTGGCGTTTGTTCTGATATCCGTAGCTTTAACCGAATTCTGCAGCGAATTCGACTACTTTAATCACTGTCTGCGCCGCGTAGCCCAAACGAGTAGTGTGGATTCGTTCCGCTTTCGGTTTGTTTGTCCAAAGTAGCTCTTGTAAATCGGGCATGATGAGAATGCAAGGCTGTTCATTCCATTTTTCAAACTGAGAAACAACCTTTCTTTGACTGAATGCGCATTGCGATGACGTCACGGGACGCGTCTAAGCCCAAAATCTGCGGAAAATCTGCGGCAATTATGAAAATTTGCGAGCTCTTGCGAAAATTGCGGAGTTTGCTTGATTTTGCGATAAATTCAGCGATCGCAGAATCGCAAAATCCTGGAGGGACTGGAGAGAGAGAGAGATCCTGTAGTGATTATTGTCAATATTACTGTTGTTTTGCAGTTGCTGGTCAACAGAGACAAACACAGAAAGAGCATTGTGGAGGACAGAAATGGTGGAGCTCAATGTAAGATGAGGAAGATGTTGTTAATGTGGATGCACATAGGATCTACAGTGAGGAATGGAGTCTGCTGGGACACTTAATTTCATCTGTTATTTACTGCATTTGTTTGAAATGTTTCATTCAAAGTAGATGTTGTATTTTTAAATGTTGTTTTCTGTCGAAATTGTTTTCTGACTGTTTTTATGTTTTGGATACTGTTTACTATTTTACCCTAATATAGACAAACAATTAATCTGCCCACCTGGTCTGCAACAAATCACATCATTCACCTGTAAGGTTTTTGGGAGGGATATATTCTAAATGTATCCAATAAAGTCACTTTTCTGCAAAGGTTTTGGGTGGGATAAATCACAAATTTCCCAATAAAATGAATTTTGAGGAAAATCTGTGTGCTCAGTGGCTCAATAGCTGTCTGGTTTAGGGGTAGCTTTAGTTTCAAATCAACCAATCTAGTTTGACATGAATGACCAAAAGGGAGGGCACAGTGCCACGAAGGTGAGAACGCACCCTTCATTTAGAGAATTACTTGCCATGGCAACAAATGGCTGTTGCACAGAAGAATACCTCAGTCTGAACATCCTACATCTGAATTGGTACATACACCCATGGTATTTCTCGTGTCTGGTCAGTAATAGTCCCAGATTTGTCCAAAAATATGCGGAGTGTACAGGAGTTTACTGGTCCATATACACCTCATTTATGCCCTAGCTGTTATTCCATGAAGATTTTCACTTCTGCCAAAAGCAGATTCAGGGTTTTTTTTCCATCACCACCGGCCTCACGACTCTGCAATGACAGACACAAAGAGCTACGGAGCCCCTAATGGAACATATGGTGGTGGACAAAGGGAAAAAAAAATTCTGAGCTTTTGCATCTCTTGCAAAACATTTGCATTCCCCCCCCAAAAAAATTGTATTCCCCCGAAAAAAATCGTGTTCTCTCACAAAACCTGTTGAGTTCAGACGAACACTTTTTGTTTACTTTATAGCTTGCAGTGATTCAGACATCTCCGTACATTCACAAAGGAGCAGTTCATATTTGGGACATATTTGGGACATTGTAAAATGCTTAACATGAAAAACGTTTAATGTGGCTTAATGTAGTAAAACAGTGACATTGGAGGGCCAAATTCAGTCCAAATTTTATTAAAGCATTCTATTTATAGACAAGCAGAATAGCCCAGAATATGAATTTGCATGTTAAGCGTTTTCTCCCCCATAGAAAACCGTTATAACGTGAAACTTTCCATGTTCCATTCATATTCTGGTCTCATCTGCTTTCCTGTGCATAGTATATTTCATTAATAAACTGTATACCAGATTTGCTATCTGAGCTGATTGAACCACTGCAAGCTGTAAAATAAACAGCAACTGTTTGTCAGAACGTAACAAGTTTTGCCAGAGAATGCAAAAGTTTTGCGAGAGGATGCAAATAACAAATAAACACAATGGCTCTGAAAAATATTTTTTCCTCGCATCACAATTTTTTTTCAACACCATGTCCCTTTAAGGGCTCCTTAGGGAGTCATATTAGACCTGTTAGTTCATATTTGGTTTGAGTTGCCGGTTCAATCAACAAACTCATGCAGTGAAAAAAATAACAGCCATGCACAGAGCACAGCCTTCTTTGATATGACTTATTAATAAAAATGCTTGAGCTGCAAAAGTGCTGCAACTGTACACCAGAAGCATGCAGAACACCTACATCTAAACCAGAGCCAAGCAACAGGATTAGCTATTAAATACCCTGTCCGTACAAACCATATAAGGAATGCCTGATTACACACACATCTTTGTGATGCTTTTTAAGTACACTATAAACAATTCATTGCATTCCAATGGTGATGGCAAGTTTATACTTGATATTTATGAGGATGTTAAGCACTCAACTGTACATGTATAAATCATGTGAACACCTTTAGAGAGCAGCCCGAAGAATGGAGCACAGCTGGCAGAAAACAAAACTAGAGGCAATTTGTATTGCATGGTGGGAAAATACTACTTATAGAAAAGCTCTAAAAACTGCTAGATCTGCTTACTTTTCGTCTCTCTTAGAAGAAAACAAACACACCCCCAGGCATTTATTCAATACACTGGCTAAATTAATGAGAAATAAAGCATCAACAGACGCAGACATTCCCCAACAGCGCAGCAGTAATGACCAGGGGCGCCGTAAGGGGGGGGAAGTTAGGACGATTCTAAGGGCCCACGATGGGAGGGGGCCCCCCGAGGGAGAAACGTGATTTCTACCGAGGGGAACGCTAGAGCCCTGCATTTCAGCCCGACCCCGACCGGGCTTCGATCGGGCCAATTTTCGCGTCATAATTCAGACTTTTAGGCTTCTCCTTATGTTTATATTTTAGACATCCATCAATGTCACAGAATGGCCCGTATTCCTCCATCACTGATCACCTTCACCTGCACCTGATTAATGATCATGTACACCTGCTCCTCATCATCACAGCTGCTCTACTTAAGCACACTCCTCACTCCAGTCATTGTCTGATCTTGAAGTCACTAAGCTGCCATGACACTGAGACTTGTGGATACTACTCGGACCTTCACTCTCTACAGCGGACTGCTAGCTGAGTATACTAACCTGTGTTACTTACCTGATGATACTCACCCTCTGTTTTCCCTCTCATCACCAGATACCTGTTCATCTGTGGACCAGGGATGGAAATTAGCACCCGCCACCAGCCAAATGCGGGTGATTTTGTGTTGTGGCGGGTAAACTCGCTTCACCTACCGGCCACCGTGGCGGGTAAATAAAAATAGCATACTGTTTCACCCGGACGACGAAGTTCACGTCAACGAAATCAAAAGCGCTGCATTTTATTAATTATCAGCTCATTTCCAGATCAAAGACCGCGATAGGAGCGCGCGCGGCATCAGCACTGGAGAGATAAGCCTGTCTTATACTTTTAATGAAGATGAGTGTGTTGAGCGTCTGTGTCTTACTTTCAGTTTCATTCGCGGTAGTTTGCGTGTCTGCGATGCTCAGCTACTCATCCGCGGTGAGGCTTGTTGCATTAGTGCAGTCATATCTGACTAAAATGTCATATAGCCTAAAACACGGTCTCACACGTTTATTATTTTTACATTTTGGAAGGAGTAAAATTCATATACTGTATGTGGTTTCAACAACCAGATGCATTTACACATGTCCAGTTCATCTGGAATGTGGCCCAGACCACCTCCTGAAGTGTTTTGAGCGATCGGATTTATATTACAAAACGCATGAAGTGACCAGATGTAAACAGCCCCTATATATATTTTCATGTTATTTTTCATTAAAATGAAGTTGTCTAGTAGATTGTGTTTAACACACAAAAGAGTGACACAGAAGTATAGAAACTCTATATTGATAAAAAAAAAAAAAAAATCTGCGCTAGGATCGGATCGGAATCAGCGATACTCAGAATTTTCTGGATCGGATCCACCCCTAATCTTAACCCCTCCCCCACACCTACTCCTAAACCTACCAATACTAGGGGGTGCATAATCTGGCAGGGTGCAGAATTCGGCACAACATCGGATCTGAAAAAATGGTATCGTTGCATCCCTAATGAAAATGTCAGTATTTCATTGAGACTTGAGATTAAATAAACTGCTTAAGTATTGTCGATCTTGTAGTATTAATTTTCACATGCAGTTACACATTGTCGGTTAAAAACAAGAAAGTGGCTGGTAAAAACATTGAGTGGCTGGTAGATTTTGAAATCCACCAGCCACAGTGGCCGGTGGACAAAAAAGTTAATTTCCATCCCTGCTGTGGACTCTAGAGACTCGCAGGCTCTCCAGGATTCCTATCCGCCACTAACCTGCCAAAGGACAGAGACACAGTCAGAACCCCAGCGCACTATCCACTATTCATCTAGAAAGCCACTTACCTCACGCAAAGACTCTCACCACTGTTGTCTCACCTAATCCTGTAATAAACTCAACCTCTTCTACACTTACCTTTGTGTCTGGCAGTTCCGTAACAATCAATTAGTGATGAAAAAAATTGCCGCGCTGGTGGAAACAACAGGAGACCGTGCTGCTGCAACTGTCAAGAGCGGCTCGACGGTGTTTAGTGTCCAGCAGCAGCAGAGAGCCGTCAGCACAGCTGAAGAGTTCTGCTTCAAATACACGCAATAAAGCTTGCCATAAACCCCAGCAAAAGTAATTACCATGAGTGTGTCAGGGGGAAGTAGTAAAGAGATATTTGAATTATTTACTAATAAAATAGTGTTTTCTGTGTCAGTGTCTCAAAGATGAAGAATCAGATGAAGATCCCGACTCGCCATCTCTTCATTAGACGCGCCTTTAGAGAGGAGTGCATCTTCACGGATTATAATGAAAGAGTTTTTGTTTTCGATTTGATTTATTTCGTTAAGTTGTAATTTAAAGCTTTCTATAGATATATTTATTATGTCTGTGAGTCATGTATTTGCTGACTTTCGGTTAATTTTTGTGAAGTGCTCCTGTTCAAGACGAGACAGCACATCATTGTTTTCTTTATTTTATAAAATAATTTTATATATTCAGGGCTCTAGACTGCGACCATTTTTTTGAGAGTGTGCTAGTAAAAATTTGAAGTGGTCGCACTTTGTGTCACACACCGCACACGTAAGCAGAGCAGAGGCAGTCTGTGCAGAATGGGCGCGTCAGCACGAGCGCGAAGGTGCGCGCAGCAGACGGAGCACAACGGAGGATTTGGTTTTCAAACTAAAGTAAAAGACCGCTTCTTAAAACAGAGAAGGTGAACATGTTGGTATTCTTGTAGAGAAAACATGCAAGTCCTGTCAGCGACAGACAGTTTAGTTTGACTTTTTGTTTTCATTTTGAAAAGCTTGTTATCTTTGCTGTTTACCTCACATTACACTATGGAGGCTTTCCTTATTTTTTTATATTATTATTATTTGATTCCTCAGTGTTTGCTAAACATTCTGTTATGTATTAGTCGGTATAATACAGCATGTGATGTGTCCTATGCCTCGTCTTATTCGTTTTTGTTAATAAATGTTAAGCTAGTTTGTCATTGTAACATACTGTTTTATTGTTGTTGTGCTTTTTAATTAAGAATAACAATGAATCCATCTTTTGATTTAGTCTTAAAAAGTGAAAGGTGTATAGATATAAGCAAAACAGACCATTATCTTTTCTTGTAAAGCGTGACACCAAGATCGTGAAAGTGAAAGCAAAAAGAGGAATTCCTGTCACAAAATTTAAATCACAAATAATACTGATGAAAAATAACGGGTTGAATGTTGAACACTTTCCTTACCATATAACTATAAACTATGATAAAAGTTCATCAGCATGCATTGATTAATCAAATGTTGTATCAAAAAAAAAAAAAAAAGAATTTGCTACCAAATGATGTGCTTGTGCGACCACCTGAGAAAGTGGGAAGAATGATATTTTATAAAAAGCTTTGTAAAGTAGACCCTTTACAGTTCCGAATGATGTATTACTCTTACTTTTATGAGCAAAAATTACTGCAAGTTGTTTCAATTGAAAAAAATGCAATTGATTGCACTGGTGCCTCCATGTCCTGTGCACATTTATCTAGGTTTAACATTAAAACATTGTTATATGCTTGAACTGTTTTAGTATATCTATAGATTTTATTTTAGGCAAGTCGTGGTGATTTGAGAAGCTAAATTGATCAAACATGGCTATGATCAGCTCACTGTCTGCCGCTGGCCGCTTGGTCGTTACTTTAAGAAAGAAAAAACGTATTTAAGAACAAAAAAATGCTCCAAACGTTTTTCTAAATTAACTTTATAAAAAACCAAAACGAAATATTATCACTGTGCCATTACATACAAAACTGAACGATTTTAATAGCTGAAACAGTATAATCTGATTTGGGAGAAGGGGAAAAAAAGACTGGCTCGGGAACGCAATCGCGATTTCTATAATATACATCCCCCCCCCCCCCTAGGGCCCTAGTGAATATGCTGTCCAGGGGGCCCAGAATCCGTAGCGGGCCCCCTGGTTATACTATAGTAAAAGTGCCATGTTTTCTTCAGTTTTTACCATTTGTATAACAACACTTTTACTACAAATGTATCAATGTATTAAACTATGGTCAGTGTAGTAAAACCAGAGTTAATTTGTGGTTATATGGTTTAACTTCAATTGCAATTTTTGGTTTTATTTGTAGTAAAACCGTGGATGATTTGTATTGTTTGTGTGCGTCGGTGCTCTTATTCCAAGCTACTGCTTATTCCAGTGTTTAAAATGACTGAATGAATGTGCGGTAACTGCCTTATTTAATTATGTTAAACATTTAAATAATTTATAACAGTAACACGTTGACAGTGCAACTACTTTGAATATTCATATTTTGGCATTAGGCTACATACAGTGAAATGATGACACAGAATAGTGACTAACATATTTAATACAGATAAATAAAGGTTTATTCTGATCTTATTCATCAGATCTCTCAAACACTCAAAGCAGGGTCGCGGTTATGCCACTAGTTTAGAGCACTAACACCCTTTGCTGAAACAATCATGTATGATTACCAGCCAACGCTTTCTCAGATTGGTTTATTTTGGATTAAAACTTCACGTTCCATTGAGTTTGGAAAATTCTGCACACAGTAATCATCAGAATATGTATTTTCCTTTCTCTGAAAATATCCGGATTTTGAAATCATACTAGGACCCCTTTAAGAAAATATTAGCTGCGAATCAGTATAACGGACCCATGCCTTTATACTAGGCTTATAATATTAATCAAACAACAGAAGTCTGTAACTTTAATAGGTAATTGTGTATGTTTACTTCATACAATATAGATTTCATAAGCACTAAAATGCTGTTTATTTAGGTAAATTGTATCTTTGTATCTAGCGGTCTCTCTGAGGGCTAAGATTCACTCAGAAAACCCTGAACTGGCCACATCTGGACATCTAAAAGTGTCCTTGCCTCGGTGTGAGAGATCCAGTGTTGGGGAGTAACTAGTTACATGTAACGGAATTACGTAATTTAATTACAAAATAAAAGTAATTGTAATCAGTTACAGTTACTGAGAAAAAATGTGTAATTAAATTAGTTACTTATGAAAATGTTAAGGATTACAAAGGGTTACATCTGATTTTTTTCACACACACACATGTTCGTTTTTGTGAAAAGTGGGGACATCCCATAGGCGTAATGGTTTTTATACTGTACAAACTGTATGTGCTATTACATTATAAAACATCTTTATTATATTTCTACAGGCAGAGGAGATCAGCCAGACCAAAAAGAAACAAAGAAAACACAATGTAACATTCATCAAACTGTACACAATGGACTGCGCACATGTCTCTAGTGCCATCTAGTGGTCGCTGATGTTCTTTTTTTCCTATTTAGCGCCCAAACTCTGGAACAATCTACCAAACACTGTTCGGGAGGCAGACACACTCTGTCAGTTTAAATCTAGATTAAAGACCCATCTCTTTAACCTGGCGTACACATAACACACTAATACACTTCTATTATTCAAATCCGTTAAAGGATTGTTAGGCTGCATTAATTAGATCAACCGGAACCGGGAACACTTCCCATAACACACGATGTACTTGTTACATCGTAAAAATATGGACATCTACGCTAATATTAGTCTGTTTCTATCTTTTTCTGTTTCTCAGTCCGTGTCCGGATCAGATGGTGGATTGGCGCCGGGAGAGGATGACTGAGGCCCAGATTGTCGGCGGAGGCCGGACCCCTGGATGAGCCCCGGGGACATAATCCCAGTGAAGACCTCGACTTAAAATACAATAAAACAAAAAATAAAACAAATAAATAAAAATATAATAAAATACCTAACTACATAATACTATTACTGTTAGAAATTGCAACAATATTAAAATATAATACATTTAAAGTCTTAATTAAAACAATAAATAAACAATAATATCCTGGCCAGAGGAGAACTGCCCCCCCGACTGAGCCTGGTTTCTCCCAAGGTTTTTTTTTCTCCATTCTGTCACAGAGGGAGTTTTGGTTCCTTGCCGCTGTCGCCTCTGGCTTGCTCAGTTGGGGACACTTAATTTCTAGCGATTATCGTCAATTTAATTTCATAGATATTATTTATACTAAACTTAGCTAGACAATGACATCTTTGAATTCAATAATGAAATGCCTTTAACTGAAAATTGAGTGTTTAATCTTATTATTATACATTACTGACACTCTATCCTCCAACTTGATACTGTTAAGTACTTTGACACAATCTGTATTGTTAAAAGCGCTATATAAATAAAGATGACTTGACTTGACTTGACTTGACTTAGGCTCAGCTGCGTGTGGATCGCGAGCTGTGTGTGTGTGTGTGTGTGTGTGTGTGTGTGTGTGTGTGTGTGTGTGTGTGGATTGAACAAGGCTAAAAGAGCGAACGAAAGTCTCAAAACTCAAATGAATCAAATAGAATGGACTCAGAAGAGATGTGAATGAATGCACGCGTGTCGCCTGATCCACAAATGCACATTTTAATCGCTACATGCACAAATGATGATACTTTAATACAAACTATAACATTTGTATTCACAAATATGTCTCTATTTGAACAAAATTCTGCACATTAACGCAATTCTTAACTCTGCAGACACTGATTGAAAAGCATTTGTTTCAGTGTAGTGACTCACATTTGTGAATTTTTCAAATCGTGTACGTGTTAATGAATTGCACTGGGCTTTGTTCATTGGTAGTTGTGTGTATGAGGGTCGTGAAATGTTGTAAACTGCGAAAATTAAGTCTCAAAATCCAAATGAACTGAACAAGATTGACTCGAACAAGACGTCGATAAATGCACGCGTGTCACCTGATCCGCAAATGCACGGATTCCTTTTTACACGAGCAATTTATGATATATTAATGCAGAACATAACATTTTTATTCACAAACATGTCTGTATTTGTATAAATCACTGCACAATCATTTAATCCTGAATTACACAGACTCAAATTGAAAGGCATTTGTTTGTGGTTAGTAAGATACACGCATACAATTTATGCAGTCCATGGATAATTATGCGTGCATCTATAAATCATTTTGAGCCCAATATCATCCCATACATTATAACGTTACGTGAATAAATAATTAATTTGTAAGGCTTAGCTTTAATTTCATAATAAATCCTTAGATCTCTAATGATTTATAATCAAAGGCTGCTTGCATGTTAACAGAGGTCCCCAGTTTTTGTAAAATAAGTTTTCTGTGAAATAAATGTTTTGTAATTATTATATTGTCATATCATATAAAGACCTTATTTTAGGTTTTTAGTAATGAAAATTTTGTTACATAGCAAAGTTTGTTTAATATATTTGTATAATAATATAAAAGCAGAAAATGTTGGGCCAGATTGTGCAGCCCTACAAAGAAGCACAACAAACCTGGTTGGTTTTCCCTATTGGTTTTAAAAATCATATTTTATCCAGAAAATCACAATTAAGATTTTTTTTCCCCTCCCTAAATCAAGCAGCTCTACTAATCCATTAACTCTCAC
>CM041812.1:32129973-32172473 GCA_023376895.1 Aspiorhynchus laticeps
ATTCTGTTTGGGACATTGTCTGCTACAAAATCATGCTGTTTTTTTTACCACCAAGACGCTGTTTTTGAGCGTAATTTGTTCCATAACGGACACAAACAATAACTCTCCCTGAAGAGATGAGACGTTAACAAATGAATAACAATCCAAATTACAGCGTTGTTGTTTCTTTGGACTAAAAGTGCTCGATGGAATGTTGTTCAGTGGACCCTTATCTCTGAAATGAAACCAGGATTTACAGCAGTAGACACGTTTGAGAATCGTTATCAGGATGAATCTGGTATGTGCTGCGGTTTATTTCTACATGTTTTGATGTGTACTGCTTACACAAATTTAGCAAATACATTCCTTATAAGCTTTCTATCGAAAAACAGCGATCTGTCGTCGATGCTTGAGGCTTAGACCTTCAAAATGATATATAGTTTGTCAAGATTAATTTTGTCCTGTTTTACTTTATCTGTTTGAAAACAATGACGTGTGCAAACAAAGAGCTTTCAGTGCGCCGGCATCCTGGTGCATGTTAACAGGTTTTAACGGTTAAAATGAACATCCCTAATGGCATTTCTATTAGCCGATGATATGCGACTAAAACGTAATTTTTTCCTCTTGCAATAAGTCATGGCAATGGATTTTGGTGGGATTTTGACAGATTTTGGCTATATTTAATCGAAGGAGGCATATGCGTGTGTCTTTACAGAAGCAATGCGTTACTGTAATTTGGTTAGTTTTTTAGTAACGCAGTAATATAACACATTATAATTTTCAAAATAGTAATTAGAGTATAGTTACATGCTGAGGTCTCTATACGTTACTACCGCATTACATTGCTGACAGAATGCAGTGTTTTATCATCTAGATTATTTCTGTGAATGTTGATGCTTTAATAACAAATATTTATCAGGAGCGTTTATGCTGGGATTTCATTTAAATTTCATGAATGTAGCCACAGAAAAAAGTAATTTAACTAATTACTTTTGAAATAAAGTAATTAGTACAGTAATGTGATTACTTTTAAAAGGAATAATCAGTAATTTAATTACATTTTCAGAGTAACTTGCCCAACACTGGTTGGGGACACACCTAATATACTGTGAATCCACCAGAATCATACAATATACTGTGATACATTTTTTCCTCATACCGCCCAACATTACACTCAATGAAATAGACCATGTTCATACAAAGTTAAAGTAAAGAACCACACATGACAAATAACTTGGGCCTATTTTTTTTATTGGCGCAATAAAACTCTCAGCTTTTGATGGGCTACAAAAAAAATCACAACTGTTTTGCTGCAGCAGAGACTAGAAAAACATTATACAGAAATGTTTGTGATATAACACACACTCATAATTGACAAATAATAATAATAACGAAAAAATGTCTTTTAGATGTTCTTTGAAAATGGCTAAAGACTGCTTGAATTGAGAAATGCAGGTCATTCCACCAGCTGGGAACAGTCCAGAAAAAGGCCTGTGAGTGATTTTGTGCCTCTTTGAGATGGCACCACGAGACATTGTTCATTTGCAGAACGCAAGCTTCTGGAGGGTGCATAATCTGAACTAGCGAGTTTAGGTATATTGGTGCAGAGCCAATGGTTATCCTGTAGGTAAACATCAGTACCTTAAATTTGATGTGAGCGGCTATTGGCAGTCAGTGTAAACCGATGAAGATAGGTGTAACGTGAGCTTTCTTCGACTCATTGAAGACAACTCTAGCTGCCGCAATTCTGGTTCAGTTGCAGAGGCTTGATAGTACAAGGTAGAGTCGATCGTCTTTACACTCGTCGGGCTTCACACGAGGGCTGCCGTGACCGCTGCCGCGGTGTACAAATCAGTTTTATACTTGCCTAATTACTAGTCCCTGAAGTCAGCTGACCACGCCTTCCTACTTAGCAAGCCGAAACTGGGAACTCCCACGATAAGCACGAGAACAAACGTGACTTGCGAACGCGTTTACCAGGTAAAACACAGTATGCAAAAACAATGTTTCCTAGCAACGACAACTGAGCTGGAATCTAATGAGAAAACAAGACAAAACACTTACAAACTGCTGTTCTCTTCTGCTGTTCGACTGCTTCTTCAGTAAGATTCCATTACTTCTAAAGCATTTATTAACTTCAGTAACTGATTATTGTTTGTTTGTTAATTTCTACATCTACAAATACATTTTTTTTTAAATTAAGTGCATTTACATTTTATCTGTTAACTTTAGTTAATGCACTATGAGTTAACATTGCTCATATATTAATACATGCTGTAAAATGTATATTACATAATGCATATAGTTCATGTAAACTTTCTTGTTAACAAATGGTACTTGCAAAGTGTTACCTATGAAGTTTACATACATGATTCTAGATAAAGAAACACATACTTGACCTTCAATATTGTAATGTTTAAATTATTTTCAGATGGCAAAGGCTTTGAAGAAAGTACCAGTGTGGAAGTATTTTACTGAAGTATCACCAGGGAAAGCACAGTATAATATCTGTGACAAAATAATCAGCATGGGGGCATCAACATCTACAAGTAAAAATACTACAAACGTGGTGTCATTTAGATATAGAAAGAAGAATCTAAGAAAAAAAGAGACATATAGTACCCCTGTTATCTAAAGATATATAAATATCAGAGTTGTGACAGGTAAGTTGCCATTCACACAAAACATGTTTTTGTGTTCACTTGCTCTTTCAAAATAATTTGTTTAATTTTAAGTGTTTTTATGTTTTTTTTAATCGTTTTATGATTTTATGAAGAAAACAAAAACAGAGTTAGAGTGTTTTTTGCAAACCACAGTTGACCAAATAGACAATGGAGAATCGTTCATGGTGTTATTGCAATTAATGCTTTTACTTCTTTAAATCCTGGAAGCTGATCCTTTAAATTGGTCCTTTGTGATGATAGAGACCATTTTTCATGCTTACGCTGTTCTTAAGCTTTGACTTTAACTACTGTTTTCTGTTATAAAGGATGATTTTATAAATTGCAATGAAGTATTGTCACAAGAGATTTTCATTTTAGGTAGCAAATATGTTTCCAAGAAAAAAATCTTAATTTTGTGGTGAAACAAACAAAAATGGCCAGGAGAAAGAAAATTGAACAGGATATATAATACAAAATATTTTTGCATTGTTTTTAACCTGGCGCAATCTAGAATTTTAATATAGTTTTTATTACTATAAATGTATTGATGATCTGTTTTATTCTGAAAATATTTGGCACTGTAATGATGCTCTATGTGGCATTTTTTAAGACAAATTAATTGGTTAACTTTGATTTTTTTTATTGAGTTGCAACTTGATACTTGAGGCTATGTATTTATAAATAGGTGAATTTTTGTAATTAAACCTTTAGTAAATAAAAATAAAATGTTTCAGATAAACATGCTAACCTTTAAAGGGATACTCCACCTCAAAATGAAAATTTTGTCATTAATCACTTACCCTCATGTCGTTCCAAACCTGTAAAAGCTTCGTTCGTCTTCGGAACACAATTTAAGATATTTTGGATAAAAACCGGGATGTTTGTGACTGTCCCATTGACTGCCAAGTAATTAACACTCACCAGAAAAGTATGAAAAACATCATCAAAATAGTCCATCTGCCATCAGTGGTTCAATCTGAATTTTATGAAGCAACGAGAATACTTTTTGTACACAAAGAAAACAAAAATAACGACTTTATTCAACAATTAGTCTCCTCTACGTCACTGTAGAGCCATTTGGGAGAATATCCAGTGAACGCAAAATGCGTATGCTGTTCTGTGCCCCCCCCCCCCCCACACTAAAAAATTCAGAAAATGCTGATTTTTCAAAACTTTACTACAGTATAACATAACATACTGCTAAGTATTAGCATAAGTAGTAGATAAATTGTGATAATAAATAAACAAATTTGACTTAGTCGCCTGAAGAATCACAAAAAAAAATTATTAGAAATTAGAAAAAAAAGAATATTAGAAAAAAAAGTGCAAAAAAACTATTATATTTTCAGTATTACAGAACAGTTTCAAAACTGAACATGCCTGGATTTCTTTGCAGCAAAGTCATCAATGACTGCATCAAATGAAAAATTCTGAGAAACATCGTTATTGATGCTGATGACAGCAAGTGCACAGAGAAGCTCTTGGGCCATGGACCTCAAGTAGGGTTTAATCAGCTCGAGCTTCGAAAAGCTCCTCTCTGCAGCTCAAAAGTTTCAAAAGACATTTAGTGCACTTTTTGATGAATTAAAAGCAAGCAGTAATGTAACTGAAATTAAAACAATATCACAGAAGCTTACATTTATTTTAAAGAAAGTAAAGTATAATTAAATAAGCAGTTAACTCAAGCAAAAACGTTCCACTGTCAGTGTTGCTAGTTAAAGGCTATTTCAAAATACTGCATAAACATCATGGGCTGTTACAGTGATTAACTTGTGATTCTTACCGCTATATGGCTCTTTTTTCTGCTTCTCTTCTTTGCGTCACTTCTTGTGCCCCTGATAATTTCTTTTGCACTCATTTTTTAGAAATTATACGTTCAGAGCACATAAATGGCAAAACTATTTTAACTGCGTGCTCCATGCATAATTAATGCGTTATGATGTATTATAATTATGTCATGACACAGAAAGTGTTTATATTAGTCCAACATGACATGTTGTCAAATCTTATGATTTTTCGTTTGTCTGTTTAATTTTTTTCTAACATTAGTTTAATCAGTTCGATCAGTACTAAAATTGTTAACTGTCAGCAATAATTTTGCGTAATATATGGGTGTAGGAGCACACGATGGTCTTCAGAGAAAAAAATACTTTCGTGCGACGCCCCCCAGTCATTTTGCACCCTACGCAACTGCCTATGTCGCCTATGCCACAGGCCAGCCCTGACCACACGGATACATTTTCTACGTTTATTTACGCATGGATTTGAATGAAAACAGCATGTGGTGCGGCTGACATAGAACAGCATACGCATTTTGCGTTCAGTGTTATTTACTTGGCAATCAATGGGACAGTCACAAGCCTCCTGGTTTTCATCCAAAATATCTTAAATTGTGTTCCGAAGATTAACCAAGCTTTTACAAGTTTGGAACGACATGGGGTTAAGTGATTAATGACAAAATTTTCATTTTGGGGTGGAGTAACCCTTTAAATCAATTCAGAAACGTTTTTGTGTGAAAAGTACTTTCGGGACAGTCCCAGTTTATGGTGCTTTTTCTCTGGAAATGCCCCTCTTTTACAGCATATTTAAAACACCCCACAAAGACATTGCAGAAAAGCTGACCAACATATATGACAATGAGCAACACCCCTATATAATCTAAATAAAAGCGTGTCTACCTCAACCGCTTAAAATTTGAAAGCATAGCAAAAAAGATAGTCGGGTGTTCTCACTGCAGTAAACATGTTCAAAAGAAGAAAAAAAACTCAAGTATGAAGAGATGTAGCATATAACAAACTATAATACAAATAAAAGTGGTCATGAGGTGGACAATCCGATGAAGCTCACGTTCAGCTGCAATGTGTCTTGGTTTCAACAGATATGTATTTTCTATTGTCATACTCTAAGAAAGAAAACAAACAAGCTCTCACATTTACATGACTTTGCATATGCATGTATAAGCAGTGTTTTTATTGCATTGATCACAATTAACACAATTTTATTGCATTGATCACAATTCACAACTGACTTTATCCAGTGAATGCACAGATGATTGCTCCTTTTTCTAAACCATGTCACTCTAAGGAAAATGAGTAATTCTTTCCAGAATGAGTTTGCAAGTGCTGTTTCAGGCTTATGTGATATGGGAAACTCATGTCACACTGAATACACTTGTAAGGCTTCTCTCCAGTGTGAATTCTCATGTGCATCTTAAGGTTTCCTTGAATTGTGAAGCTCTTTTCACACTGAACACACTTGTACGGTTTCTCTCCAGTGTGAACTCTCATGTGCAGCTTAAGGTTTCCTTTAACCGTGAAGCTCCTTCCACACTGAGTGCAGGTGAAGGGCTTCTCTCCAGAGTGAACTCTTATATGATACACAAGGTTTGCTCTGTATGTGAAACCCTTTCCACAGTGAGGACACAAGAAAGGCTTCTCTCCGATGTGAACTTTTACATGATTCTCAAGGTGACTCCCGTCTGTGTAACTCTGTTCACACTGATGACACTTGTAAGGTTTCTCTCCAATGTGAAGTCGCATGTGAATATGAAGATCTCTTTTAACTGTGAAGCTCTTTCCACACAGTTTGCAGGTGAAAGGCTTCTCTCCGGTGTGAACTCTCATGTGATCCTCCAGCTTTGCTCTGTTTGTGAAACTCATTCCACATTGATGGCACATGTAAGGCTTCTCCCCGATGTGAAGTTTTACATGATTCTCAAGGTGACTCCTGTCTGTGAAACTCCTTTCACACTGATGACATATAAAACAGTCTTCTCCTGAGTGAATCCTCATGTGATGATTAAGGTATTCTCTACATCTGAAGCTCTTTCCACACTGATCACAAACAAATGGATCCTCTCCAGTGTGAACTCTCATGTGAATATTAAGATTCTGTTTTTGCATAAAGCTCTTTCCACACTGTTCGCAGGAGTAAGGCTTCTCTCCGGTGTGAATTCTCATGTGGGCATTAAGGTCTCTTTTCCGTATAAAACTCTTTCCACACTGAGAGCATATGAATGGCTTCTCGCCAGTGTGAACTCGCATGTGAGCCTTGAGATTTCCTTTTAGTAAGAAACTCTTTCCACACAGTTTGCAGGAGTAAGGCTTCTCTCCAGAGTGGATTTTCAAGTGGACTCTAAGGCTGCCTTTTCGACTGAAACTCTTTCCACAGTGTTGACAGGTGAAAGGGATCTCTCCAGTGTGAACACTTATGTGGGCATTAATGTTTCTAGTTTCTGTTTTATCAGTCTGTGAGTTACTAAAAGATTCTTCACCAGTCATGACGTTTTTCTCTTCCGTTTCATTCATTTCTTGACTCTCTTCTTTCAGTGCCATCAGGTCTAGAGTGAACAAAAACATGTTAACACCAGTTTAACAGCACAAAGGAACAGACATAAAAACATTTCGACCTGTAAACGCATAACCTCATCTTAATAGTGTTAACATGTAAAGGAGACATGACAAAAAAACAAAACAAAAAAAAACCCCAAGATGGCGCTGCTATGTTCGGCCGCCGTCCGGGTCGCTCCGCTAAGACTATGCTTTTATTTACTTTTTTACTTACTTTTGATTTCTATTTTTACGCACATAACGTCTGCACTGATCACCTACGACAAAAGTACACTCTTGGACATTGGAAACCGCTTCACTAACCTGGTTCAGGACACTTTATCACCGAATCCATCGTGGCCTCTTGAGATTCTTCGGAACGCAGAGAACAAAGGACACAGGAGACGGAACAAGAAACACCGTGGAAAAAGCGCTGGTATTCGCAACAGACTGAGGAAAAGGGCTCACAGTCCTCCTTTACCGAGCCTTTTGCTCGCTAATGTCCAATCCTTGGAGAATAAGATGGACGATCTTAGAGCCAGGATAAGTTTCCAACGGGACATAAGGGACTGTAACATCATCTGTTTGACTGAAACATGGCTCACGCCCTCGGTCCCGGACACTGCTGTAACGCCGTCTGACAACTTCTCTGTTTTACGAATGGACAGAACAGCTGAGGCCGGTAAATCCAAAGGTGGAGGAGTGTGTTTAGTGATTAACAAGAAATGGTGTGACCCCAGGAATATCTCCATTCTGTCGCGTTCCTGCTCGCCTCATCTGGAACATCTATCCATCATTTGCCGCCCATTCTATTTACCCCGCGAGTTCTCCGCGGTCATCGCTACTGCTGCTTACATTCCACCTCAGGCAGACACCGGCTTGGCTTTGTCTAAACTTCACGACGTGATCAGCGGCTACATTAACAAACATCCTGACGCTGCCTTTATCATCGCGGGGGATTTTAACAAAGCCAACCTCAGGCAGGTCATGCCGAACTTTCGATATAATGAGCTAACAGATGATTGTTGTCTTCTGGTTTAATTGTGTAGTTTGGTTTGGTGTGTTATGCTGAATTGTTGATTTGGCAACTCGTGTTGTTTTTAAATGTGCGTAAAATCATGTCCCGTTAATGTAAAACAGAGATAAAGAAATGAATGACCGAAGAAACCAACCTGTTTGTGTCTCAATATCTTCATGTTTGAAATCTTCTTCAATCTTCAGGTCTTCTCTCTCCTCTTTAATAAACATCATCTTTATAACCGTGTGCTTCAGCAGGAGTTTTTCTGTGTGTTTAAGATGAGAATAATTAACAGACAGATCTCTGTGTTCGTCTCAATCAGCTCCCTAGTTCAGTAGTCAGCACACTAGTAAGCTCCCTAGCTCAGTCGTCAGCACACCAGTAAGCTCCCTAGTTCAGTAGTCAGCACACTAGTAAGCTCCCTAGTTCAGTAGTCAGCACACTAGTAAGCTCCCTAGTTCAGTAGTCAGCACACTAGTTCAGTAGTCAGCACACTAGTAAGCTCCCTAGTTCAGTAGTCAGCACACTAGTAAGCTCCCTAGTTCAGTAGTCAGCACACTAGTTAAGTAGTCAGCACACTAGTAAGCTCCCTAGCTCAGTAGTCAGCACACTAGTAAGCTCCCTAGTTCAGTAGTCAGCACACTAGTTCAGTAGTCAGCACACTAGTAAGCTCCCTAGTTCAGTAGTCAGCACACTAGTTCAGTAGTCAGCACACTAGTAAGCTCCCTAGTTCAGTAGTCAGCACACTAGTTCAGTAGTCAGCACACTAGTTCAGTAGTCAGCACACTAGTAAGCTCCCTAGTTCAGTAGTCAGCACACTAGTAAGCTCCCTAGTTCAGTAGTCAGCACACTAGTTAAGTAGTCAGCACACTAGTAAGCTCCCTAGCTCAGTAGTCAGCATACTAGTAAGCTCTATAGTTCAGTAGTCAGCACACTAGTAAGCTCCCTAGTTCAGTAGTCAGCACACTAGTTCAGTAGTCAGCACACTAGTAAGCTCCCTAGTTCAGTAGTCAGCACACTAGTTCAGTAGTCAGCACACTAGTAAGCTCCCTAGTTCAGTAGTCAGCACACTAGTTCAGTAGTCAGCACACTAGTAAGCTCCCTAGTTCAGTAGTCAGCACACTAGTTCAGTAGTCAGCACACTAGTAAGCTCCCTAGTTCAGTAGTCAGCACACTAGTTCAGTAGTCAGCATACTAGTAAGCTCCCTAGTTCAGTAGTCAGCACACTAGTTCAGTAGTCAGCACACTAGTTCAGTAGTCAGCACACTAGTAAGCTCCCTAGTTCAGTAGTCAGCACACTAGTTCAGTAGTCAGCACACTAGTAAGCTCCCTAGTTCAGTAGTCAGCACACTAGTTCAGTAGTCAGCATACTAGTAAGCTCCCTAGTTCAGTAGTCAGCACACTAGTTCAGTAGTCAGCACACTAGTTAAGTAGTCAGCACACTAGTAAGCTCCCTAGTTCAGTAGTCAGCACTCTAGTAAGGGAGTCAGTCAACAATGAATCGTTTGATTTAAATGAGTTGGTTTTAAAAAGCTCAGTTTGTCTATCATTATTTATCAGTGATCTAACAGTGTGTTTATGATGAACTGCTTCACTATATAGAGAGATATATCACTATATAGACATTTATTTATTTATCAGATGAACTGCTTCACTATAGACACATCTTTTCTGTGTTCGGATGTGCTTAACTTATTAAAAACTGTCCATTAATGTGATTAGACACATAATAACGTTACACCCAAATATATTTATTCCATTTCTGGGTTCTCTATCAAACTGTACTAACGGGTTGTTATTGATTTAAACACATAAACGGATTAAAAACACGAACCTCGCCAGAATCACGCAGCCTTATGACGTCACACCGCCACGGCAAAATAAAAGTCCTGTTCACACGAAATAGAAATTCAACGAAAACAACCACAGATTCGCAAACATATCAATACCACTGAGATTTTTTTTTCCTTTTTTTTAAAAAAAGTTGGCTTATTTTAAAATATAATATAAAATATAATTACTGCGCATTTGTGATATTCTCAGTCGTGAATAAGGTATCTAGTTCTTCATATTACACAGGGCTGGAAAGAACTGTATAATATTTCAAACTCATTAAGAATATGTGGTTAAAATTTAAGTTTGTGGTTGCATAAAGATCTAACTAAAATCATGATAAATATTATTTAATCTCGAGAGCAATAATTTGCATAAAATTTCAACTTTGTTTTGTCAAAGTGCATTATATTAAATGACTGCGACTGTAAAGGATTATGTATATATTTATAAAAAAATTTTTTAACTGTGTCAGTGGGGAAATAATGGTAATTACATTATTGTTAATTACTGATCTCTTAAGCTCCCAGATTCACAAACATGAAATCAAACATAATTTTACTCCTCTAAGGAATAACAGATGCATAGGGAAAAGTAACACATCTGCCTCATTTATAAATCATGTGTACGCTAAAACATTCATATTTATAAACATGCTTTTCTGAGCAACATTTTATAAACGAGGCCCCAGAAAACGTATTTTCTTGGTTTCTTTTCACTTAATGCATGCTTAACATGACATGATGGATAGTGGGATAAATAATGCAAAGTGAGTAATAGTGAGTAAGGCACGCCAGAGATAAAATATCCCTTATTTGGTCCTCCAGCAAAGCCAGAGCAAACAAGATAAAAGTCCTCCAAATGATCTGAAGTGCTTGGCACAGATGAGGTGATATCTGAGGATCGAGGAGCTCACGTGATAGACCATAGACCAGTGGTTCTCAACCTTATTTTCCACCGGGCCGCACTATGGTCCAAGTGCAAGTCTCACGGGCCGCACGCATGTCATCAATATAAACCAACCAGATTTATAATATTATTTATAGCCTAAATATTATGATATCTAAACGATTACATTTATTGAAATAAATAAATCATTCTACTCACATTAATAAAACACCTGATGCTGTCGGGAGCTGAACGATTTTGTGAAATTCTGCTCGAAAGGAGTAACAGCACAATTGCAGTCTGATGCGCGCGACACTGCAGAAAGTGTGCGTTCACAAATGTAGCCTATGTTGATCCAAATATGGAAAGCATTTTCGAATTTAATAATCTGAGGTTCTCTCCAGAGATGTTTTGCTACGTTTCTGTAATAAGGATGATTGCTGCGTAGTAGCCTACGTGTTTCTTTTTATCTGAACATCTTCAAGTGAGTGGCGCGGGGCAACCCGAAAGTCCAGCACTCTCTTCACTGCTGATGCTGATGCTATTCTTGTTTGAATGCGTTCCTTCGCTGGCATTTTCCACATTTCGTTTTCTCCCTTAACAAATTTGTCCATTCTGATGCTCAGTTTTACAGAACTAATGGCTGCTGATGACTATTTGAATTGAATTCTGCCAAAGTGCGCGCTTGTAGGTGTTTCTTAAATGCGTAACATTAATTACGTGAGTACATATAGGTCTGCTCATGTCTGAAAATAATATATGAAAAACAAAATTGTTTTACATAACAAAAACATTATAGCTTATATTTGTTTAGTACATTTTTAAATTAATGTAAAAACTAAAATTAATTGTAAAACTGAAAGTTATTTTTTAATTATGTTCAGCACATAGACTAACATGCAGCATGGTGGGCCGCATGTGGCCCGCGGGTTGAGAACCACTGCCATAGACCATGTTTTGATAACACTGGATGTGTGAAATATTTGACGTAACAGTCACGTGGATTTCGATATGACTGTTCAGACTATGATTGCATTGCAAAGCATGAAGCTGTTTTTATGTGCTGTTGATCTGACGTGTTGAGAAACACAATATCATTAGGAAGCATCATGCATTAAGTTCTAGTAGCTGAAAAGTATTTAAAGTGAAACAGATGTATTGTTGATGATTAATAGTGCACAGAGTCTCCTGATCTTCAGCTCAGAGGATATTCAGGGTACTTTCTTCCCAAAACTTCAACTTTTATTGGTGTCATAACATGTATGTATATATTTTTGTACTCTCTCTAGAGTTACAGTGTTTCTAGTAAACTGATTATTGTAAACCGAACACATTCACTCTTAATAAGTGTAGACAAGGACTAATAACTGAATATGCATTCATAATTTTGCCAATTAAAGAAAATCAACAGGTTCGGCTTTAATCAGTGAAATATATTACATTTTATTATAAACAAAATTGCTCATATAAAGAGCATCACCGCTGAAATCAGTAAGATCAAATACAGACGTTCTTTATAGAAGATTAATTTTTTACTTTTCACAATGTATCTGTTATTTCATAGAGGGCTATTATGAGGAGTAAAATTATGTTTGTAAATCAGCAATCTGCGATTTATTATTTTAATTAATCCTTGATCTTGAATATGAATCACTTGAATATGTTTTAATCAGTGCAGCCTGTTTGTTTTATAGTGAACTTTTAGATTAATCAATTATCTTCGAGTGTAACATTGTGATGTATTTAATAAGGTTAGTGAATATAGTTTTTATGAGTAATGCACAGAAAAGCCTCACATGCTGTTTGGATTGAAAAATATAATGATTTAAATAAATTTACAAATCTTTTCATATCAGTGCAAGTGAAAGTTGTGAAGTTAATTTATATGATTGATAATAAATATACATACCTATAGACTCATATGTAGTCATGTTTAATGCTTTATCTATTGATTCTAAAGCTTGTTTATATTAAATATTACGTATATATTTGGGGATCTGGGGGAGTGACTTTGTCTCTTTGGTCAAATGTTGGTTTTTCTTGAAGTTATCTTTTTGGAAAATTAAACAGTTTCTTACAAACTTATGTGATTTGATCAAATACATAATGAAATATAATCGTATATGGGTAACGGAGAAATTACAATTAGCTTCAAGCTACACATGATAATTAATGAGATTAATACAATACTTCTACTTGAATGTCACTATCAGTCACTATTGAGTGTTTGTAATAACTTCTGACTGAGATACAATCTGGATTTTGATCAAATGATGAGGCAGAAATATGTTATTAGTAACATTTATGTGGAAGATACACCGTTACAACTTCTGTGTGACGTGAAGAAACAATGTAACTGTAACTGCAGAATCTACAGAACGTGGAGGATTTGTCTGAAGAACAGCTCAGTTCAACTGTTCAGAACAAACAAGGGACTCATGAACAACCAACACAAAACAAAAGATCAGTCGTGGATCATCAGGTAACCTCACACAGTATTAACAACCAAGGGTTCACAAACTTTTGAAGGGGGTTATTTTAATAATTTCAGCTATTTTTTGTCTTGTGGACTATATGTAAACATATTTTATGTAAAATATCTTACTCAGGACAGTACTAAATAAAAAATAACATGCATTTTGTATGATCTCTCTTATTTTGTTAAAATTATTCACATTTTCACAGATTCTACAAACTTTCGCATGCCACTGTATATTACATTCGTTGAGTAACTAGCACAACACTGCTAAATTATGTAAGAGTATCTAACACATACTTATATTTTTCAAAAACCAAACTGTGAACATTGAGTGATCAGCTTCACATTTGTTGTCTATAATTGATATGAATGTATTATTGTTTTTATGTTTGTCACCTTTTACTGTGATGCACATGGAAGACCATAATATTCAAAATTCTTCACAAAAACACTTAATTTCTAGCGATTATTGTAAATTTGATTTCACAGATACTATTTAAACTAAACTGAGCTAGACAATGACATCTCCGAATTCAATAATGAAATGCCCTTAACTGAAAATTGAGTGTTTAATCTTATTATTATACATTACTGACACTCTATCCTCCAACTTGATACTGTTAAGTGCTTTGACACAATCTGTATTGTTAAAAGCGCTATATAAATAAAGGTGACTTGACTTGACAAAAACTATTTTGCAAACCTGAACACAATTTAGAGGACAGTGTTTGTCTAGTATGTTAAAGATGAGGGTCTGTCTGTAGTTAATCAGTCCTCAGTCTGTGGGTTATAGTCCTGCACTGTTTTCTGGATCCCGCTCGCGCTGAATTTCTGTTCCTGCAATCTGTGTGTTTCACTCCTGCAGCTCATTCCTGATATATTCTGTGCCTTTCTGACATCATAAAACAGAGAAAATCAAACTGTTTTTAAAATAACTTATTGTGTAATCCTGATATGGAGATGTTAAACATCTGAACAGCAGCTTGTGGAGGTTTGCATGAATGTTAGGGCTGCAGAGGAATTTGGGAATAAACATGTTTGTGAAAGCAGCTTTTTTCAGGCACCCGTATTGTAGATTTTTAGTGCATTCTGAAAAATATTCTCCTTCTGTAAATCTAAATGACCGTGAAAAACAACCACACACCTCCTCAGCACCGGCTCTGTGAAAGAGTCATCGTGAACATGAAAAACCACTAGAGTATGGTAGGTTAAATTTAATTTTTTACTTTTTTATTGCTTTATTGCAAGATAAGCCAGGTTTAAGTTTCTGTAAGAATATCTCAGTTTCCCAAGTCGAGCTGTATTAACGGGTCTTTTCCTCCGGCCGCAGCGCCGCTGGTAGAGGCAGACCGGCGTGGAGACTCGGCGTAAAGATGAGAGTCATAGGGGTACGTTAAAACACATGTATACGCTTTTCTTCATCGTCTTGTATGATTTTTTTTAATGTAACTTGCTTGCTTTCCCAGTAAAGCTGTGCTAACTAGTATTTTCCTCCCGCAGGCGATGAGACCGGCGGCGAGACTCGTGAAGACGGAAAGCAGTAAGAGTTTGTTAAACTGTTAGGTCAACTTTAAAGCACATGTAATCGCCTTATTTGTTTTATACCAATGTTATCTATAAGGTATAAATACGTTTGAGTTAATAAATGTCTGTAAGAACATCGGGTGGACTCTATTTGTTTAATTTTGTCAGGTTAATGTCTCAGCTAGAGATGATGTGTTACGCAGCTGCGGCAACTAACTGTTAGTTGAATTGTGTTAATTGGGTTTCTAGCTTTAGTAATAGCATTCATTCTCGCTACATAAGATACCTGTCTGTGATGTAATGCCGTGTTACACTGCATTTCTATGTAATATTTATGGTTTATATAGCCGTGGCATCATTATGATGGTATTAGGAGGTGGATTAATTGGATTAAGGCCTAGGTGTAAAATGCACGGCCCGCCACTGCTTTATTTAGTATTTAAATGTGCATTATGCAAGTTTTTTATAGACATAATAAAGACAGAGCTCTTGATTCATGGAATAGCAGTTTGCAAGAATTTTAGATTTACTTTGAAGCCATATGTTTACATTAGTATTTATAAACATTAGAGCAAAACAAGCTTGTATTTTGAGTAGTGGTGCTTTTTTCCTTTTGTGCCGTCTATCTCTGTCTATTTTCTGCCTTCCTTACAGGGTCAGCAACTGTCAGTTCATTTCTGAATGAAAAGCCTACTTTACTACATCCAATCAATTCGCAGTAGAAAAAACAAGCCATGCCCTCTATTTTGCTCATTCAATATTCTGTTTCTCTCGGAAGTACGTCACAATACGGAAGTAAAAATGGTCGCAAACTTCCGGTTCACGCGGACTTTAAAGATTTGTATGCCTTTTTATAACTGAGGTAACAGAGTTGACCAGAACGTAGGGACAGACACAAAATGTTTTTTTTTTATTAATGAAGTTACAAATATTACAAAACTTAGATATGTTATGCAATTGTTTATGTAACTTAATAGAGTAAACACAAAAATTTGAAAATTAGACTTCATTATTTTATGATAATTCAAGCTGAATGTATGAATCAGGAGGCAAAGACAGTCAATAATAGGTGTTGTGGCAGTCTTTCAGTTATTATTTTCAAGACAAAATGTCCCTTAATATACATAAAAGCATTGTTTTGGTGATAGCTTAATATAATTTGTGTTATTATTCAAAACTGATTCAATGAAGTTTTTGAAAAATAACAGAATGTTTACCTGGGAGACGCGAAATGTACCCCAAATTCTAGAATTACCCATAAGCATACAAAAAAATCTAAATATGAGCAGAAAATATCTGAGCGCACAAAAAACAGAAATACAACCAAGGAAAACATGATTTTGTGTGCAAGTTGGATAATTTTGCATTACTATTTCAGTTTTGTGCAATATGATTTTAAAGGTGTTTAAAGTTTTGATTTATGCTTATTATTATTTTTAAATGCATTATTATTATTTTTTTATTTACGCTTATCTTTCGATCCGTGACAATTGTTTGCTATTCTGAAAAAAATCTGCTTTCATTTTGCGATATTTGTGCAATATATTTTTACTTGCCTTTTTAAATTTTGGTTTCATGCTTATTTTTTTTATCCATGACCGCAATACTTTTGATGGGAAAATGATCCCATACTCTTCATCACGTGTTTTAATAATTTTTCATTTTTAAAGATGAATAAATGTACTTATTTTCTGATCTGATGTTAAGATCAACAGTCTCTTACTCATGTGATCTGGATAAAATATTGAAACCATCCTAAGTGAACACACACCCGGAGCAGTGGGCAGCCATGTTACAGCGTCCGGGGAGCAGTTGGGGGTTCGGTGCCTTGCTCAAGGACACCTCAGTCGTGGTATTGAAGGAGGAGAGAGCGCTGGTTATTACTCCCTCACCAACAATCCCTGCCGGACCTGAGATTCTAACCCACAACCTTTGGATTATGAGTCCGACTCTCTAACCTTTAGGCCACGACTTCCCCTAATTAAGAGATGAATCTTAATCTTAAATCTGTTATCAGGGGATAATCGCTGTATTTGGAGTAAAAAAGACAGAATTATGTATTGTGCCAAGAAGGTTGCAGTGTCTGTTCAATAACACAGGCACGAACTGATTGGCAGCTGCCTTTAGCGAAGCGTTTACCTGCATTGATCAAAGCATTCGGCACCGTTGTCTGTAAGTGATGTCAGCTCCAAATTCAAACATGCCCCCTAGTATAGTCCCACCCCCTCACATTGATTGACAGTTTTCAGTGTAGACATCGGAAATTCAAATGCAAAAGGAATTGCGATTCCATTTGAGTTTTGGCAGGTTAATTGCACAGCACAGAGAGAGTGAAAAAGCAGACGAGGTAATTAAGGTTCAAGGTTCTTGTTTATTTGTCACATACACAATCATACAGGGTATAATCAGTAGTGAAATGTAGGTCAGGACTCAGGACGGGTCCGCTCAATGGACAGTGCAAAAAAATAAAATAAAAGGTGATACATAACAGGAGCATATATTTAAATATAGGTAGGAATAAGATTAAAAACAATAAAATAAAATAAGGAGTAAAATGTGCAATGAACTAAAATGTGCAATACAGTCTACTGTGGATTTAATAAATATTAATATAACCAGGGATGTGCAAGAGGAATGTGCAAACAGGTTGTACCGGGTATGTACACATAGCAGCAATGTGGATGATGGAGAATGATGGGTGTTACAGTTAATTAAATTGAGTCCTGTAGTTGTCCAGTTGTCCTGGCACCATGATGTTAGTCTCTCTACCTCACCCAAGTATGCGGTCTCATCATTGTTGGAAATGAGGCCCAGAACCACAGTATCATCAGCAAATTTAACAATAGAAGTGGAGCTGTGAGAGGACACACAGTCATGTGTGTAGAGAGAGTAGAGCAGGGGACTCAGAACGCAGCCCTGCGGGGCTCCTACGTTCAGGGTGATGGAGTTGGAGGTGAACTGGCCCATTTTCACCACTTGTGGTCTGCCAGTGAGGAAGTCTTGGATCCAGTCACAGAGTGAAGTGTTTAGGTCGAGGTCTGAGAGTTTGACAGCTAGCTTGGAGGGGACTATAATATTGAAAGCTGAGCTATAGTCAATGAATAGCAGTCTGACATAGTTGCCATTTTTGCAGTCAATATGTGTGAGGGAGGAGTGCAGTACCTGAGAGATGGCATCATCAGTAGACCTATTTGGGCGATAGGCAAACTGAAGAGGGTCCAAGGTAGCAGGGATGGAGGAGCATATGTGTTTCTTTGAAAGTCTCTCAAAAACCTTCATGACTGTAGATGTGAGGGCAACCGGACGATAGTCATTCAGGCAAGAGGGTTTACTGTTCTTAGGCACAGGGATGATGACAGATTTCTTAAATGAGGTGGGAATCACAGAGGTAGCAAGGGACTCATTAAAGATGGAAGTAAACAAACCAGCAAGCTGATCGGCACATGATCTCAGAGTGCGGCCGGTAATCCCATCAGGTCCGGTGGCTTTCCTGATGTTTACTCTCCTTAATTCTCTCCGAACCTCGTCCTCCGACACGGTGATAACATGATCAACATCGCTGCTCTGTCTGCTGCTTCCCGACGCGCTGATCGGCAGAGTCGCGCTGCCGTTGCATTCGACGCGGCCGTAGAAGGTGTTTAGCTCTTCGGCCAACAATGGATCTGCACTCACCTCGGCGGAGGGGTTATTTCCAGAGGAACAGATGGTCTTCAGTCCCTGCCACATGCGTCGAGAGTCATTGAGCTGAAAATGTGACTCAATTCTCTCTCTGTATCGGAGTTTAGCAGCTCTAACTGCCCGTCGGAGAGCATAACATGATGCTTTGTAATCGCTCATGTTTCCTGACAGAAGACCAGCGTTGTATGGCACTGCGTTGGTTAACCGCAGCCCGGATTGTTCTGTCCACCCACGGTTTCTGATTAGAGAATGTCCTTATTGTTACCGTTTCAGTGGCTTGGTCAGTTAGCATGTAAACTAATACTAACATTAATATTGCTATTTAAATATGACAGGCTCATAACTTGTAAGACATGGGAAATACAGTTGCAAATAGACTTTGCTTTTTCATTTGAAATTTGGCAGTTACTGTACATTTGCGAAAGCTAAAAAGCAAACGGTAATGCAAGACTTGCAATTGCATTTGAATTATGTCACAATTTATGCGTCCACATATGGAAAACGCTATTGAAAATACATTTTGCAATTCTATTTTAAAATAGTCCAGAAAATCCTTCCATACCAGGGTTTGTACACGTGCAAACTTTGTGCAAGATTTATGCCGGTGAACATCTTAATCGCAATTAATTCACTATAAGCAGAAAGTGAAAGTAAAAACGGAATGAGTTTCAAGTTGCAAGTTTTATTTGTCACATACACGACTATACAGAGATTGTATAACCAGCAGTGAAATGAGAGTCGGGTCCGCTCCATGGACAGTGCAAATATTGAAAAAAAATACAACACAAGGGAAGTATACATAAAATAAAATGAATAAAAAATAAGATATAAGGAATAAAATATAAAATATAAAAGAATGTGCATGACAGTATGCTGTAGAATTAAATATTAAGATAAGCATGACTGTACAGAGAGGAATGTGCAAACAGGTTGAACATGGTTGACATGAAGCAGCCAATCACAAAAAATAATATAAATATAAAAAATAAGATGACATATGTTACAAGACACAGAAAGTGTTGTGTGCAAATGTGCAAATGACACTGTCAGTATGAGGTAGAGAATAATGAGTGTGTGATTAGTGATTTGAAGTAAGTCAGATGATGTTAAGAGGCTGAGTTTGAGTTCAGGAGCCTGATGGCCGTGGGGAAGAAACTCCTCCTGAGTCTCTCAGTTTTTGCCATCAGGCTGCGGAAGCGCTTACCGGAAGGCAGCATAGTGAAGAGACAGTTTCCAGGGTGATTTGAGTCTTTGATGATTTTGTCAGCTCTGCCTCTGCATCGTTTGATGTAGATGTCCTGCAGAGAGGGGAGAGCCGACCCAGAGATACGCTCAGCTAAGCGCACAACTCTCTGCAGGGCTTTGCAATCTTGGCTGGAGCTGTTTCCATACCACACTGAGATGCACTGAGTCAATACACTTTCTATGGTCCCTGCATAGAAAGTTTTCAGGATTGTTGGTGAGACCCTGAATTTTCTCAGCTGTCGCAGATGGTACAGTCTTTGCCTGGCTTTCTTGACCTGTGTTTGGATGTGTGTAGTCCAAGTCAGGTCCTCGGAGATGTTTACACCGAGGTACTTGAAGCTGCTTACTCTCTCCACAGGGGTCCCGCTGATCACAAGAGGAGTGTAGGGCAGCAGGTGTCTCTTTCTGAAGTCCACAATCAGCTCTTTGGTTTTGCTCACGTTCAGAGAGAGAGACAGTTGTCCTGGCACCATGATGTTAGTCTCTCCTCCTCATCCAAGTATGCGGTCTCATCATTGTTGGAAATGAGGCCCAGAACCACAGTATCATCAGCAAATTTGATAATAGAAGTGGAGCTGTGAGAGGACACACAGTCGTGTGTGTAGAGAGAGTAGAGCAGGGGACTCAGAACGCAGCCCTGCGGGGCTCCTATGTTCAGGGTGATGGAGTTTGAGGTGTACTGGCCTAACTTCACCACTTGAGGTCTGCCGGTGAGGAAATCTTGAATCCAGTCGCAGAGTGAAGTGTTTAGGCCAAGGCCTGTGAGTTTGGAAGTCAGCTTGATGGGGACTATGGTGTTGAAAGCTGAGCTATAGTCTATGAATAGCAGTCTTGCATAGTTACCATTGCTGCTGTCAATGTGTGTGAGGGAGGAGTGGAGAATGTGTGAGATGGCATCATCAGTTGATCTATTGGGGCGATAGGCAAACTGAAGAGGGTCCAAAGTAGCAGGGATAGATGAGCTAATGTGGCTCTTAACAAGTCTCTCAAAAACCTTCATGACTATAGATGTGAGGGCCACTGGTCGATAGTCATTCAGGCAAGAGGGTTTACTGTTCTTAGGCACAGGGATGATAGTTACCGTTAAATGACTAAGTAATGATGGAGCTTTCAGCATCTGACACCGCATATTCTCTCAGAGACAAAGAAAGACGAATCTACTTCAACATGCTGATAACGGTATAGCCTATAGCTGTTTTCATTTATTTCCTTTATATTTCTCTTGTGGCCCGTACATACTGTCACGAATCCGGTTTATGAACTTCCGTTCACTCACCACCAGAGGTCACCCGCTCACCACATGGAATCTTGCACTACACTACTGTTGCACTTCACCCCGGACTACAGTTCCCATCATCCATTGCACTGATGACACACAGCTGATTCCCATCAGACATGCTACTTAAGTCATGGACTTCCTCTCTCTCACTGCCGAGTATTATTTAGCGCATATCACTCTCTTAGTGATAGCTACTTTACGGAGCCAGTTTAGTTTTCTCAGTCATAGTTTCTAGTCTAGTCTTGTGTTCACCTGTTACCTGATTCTCGCCTGTGTATCTTGGATTAACCCTTTGCCTTTCCATTTGGATTCTGTTTGCCCCTGTCTGGACTATTATTTAGTTTACGGATTACCTCTCTTGTCAAGCCCTCTGGATATCGTTTGCTGATCGAAGACCCACACTTGTCCTAGGATTATTCTTTGTCTTGCCTGTGTTTTACCTGGTTGCAATTATCTGAATCTTACCTGTTTAATGACCTTGTCTCAGAATAAAAGCCTTGCAAATGGATCTGCACATCTCACGGCTCGTTCGCCCCGTAACAGAATACTCAGCCACACAAGGATTCAGCAGCTTTTCAAGTGGACAATGGCCAGGTATGGATATTGCAAGACTGTTATTAGCCCTCGAACAGGGCAAACAATCACTCGAGGACTATATTCAAGAATATTTGAACGTTGCTTATTATTCTGCTCTGCCAGACTGTGTTTTGATAGACTTTTACTGTGAGGGCGTTAATCAACAGCTGAATTCATGAGGGTCCACGTGTGTCACTCAGTCAGTTTCTGGATTAGGCTTTGAGGACTGTTGGTTCAGCGTTCACTGTGGCTGTCGCGGAGGAACGCAACACCACACTCACTCGTGTAATGGCGGCCGCACCAGAGCACACTCACAAAATGGCGGCGACAGCAGAGCTTGATCGCAAAATGGTGGACAAAATAGCACCCCGTTATGTCACAGCTGCCAATCCTGAGCCAAGCCAATACACCGCTGATCTTCATGAATCAAGTCAAGTCACAGTTGATCGTTATGAATCAAGTCTAGTCACAGTTGATCATCATGAGTCAAGTCAAGTCACAGTTGATCGTCATGAGTCAAGTCAAGTCACAGTTGATCATCTTGAGTCAAGTCAAATCACAGTTGATCATTTCACAGTTGATCGTCATGAGTCAAGTCAATTTACAGCTGATCTCCATGAGTCAAGTCAAGTCACAGCTGATCTTCACGAGTTAAGTCATGTCTCAGCCAGAGCCGATCCTCCCTATACGCAGAATACGCAAGCTGCGTAGGGCCCCCGAAACACCAGGGGGCTCTCTTGCTCTCAGAGATGTTTTAATTTTAGTTTCGTTTTTGAATTTGGCCAGTGGTTATGAAAACATGAATGATCATTTCTTTTAATGCTGTGCGCTGTCACGCTCTCTACGTAAAAATCAGCCAAATCATGTAACGTGAATGTTGTACAGTCTCTTGCTCTTACAAATGTAGCAGTAGGGCGGTAGCGGTAGGAAAAAATGACTACGCCACCCTGGGACTTGAACCCAGGGAAGTACTACGCACCCTCAGGTGCTACTCAAGGAAACACAGGTTCAGTTCTACTAAACAAACGAGCAAGAGACGTGGGTACAGAAATATATTTTGCTTTATTAATCCAATCAATAAATTATTTTGTTAAAAAGAATCACATAAGCAACAACAACTTAAAATTATGGTACTACTTGCTGACTTCCACAATACACAAACACCACACAAAAAGATTAGACAGGGCTGTGGCCAACTGATATCAAACTGCCAGAGAAGCATACATTTCAATTATCACACACTGTCAGTGCACGCATTCACACTCACACAATACCCAGTGAAATTACTGTTGGTGATCGACACGGCACAACACTGCACACGGTGACAATACAGCACCACCACCGCACCAGTGTGGAAAATCTGCCTCCCTGCTTGGTGTTGGACACACAGCACCTGTAATTATATAAACCAATTCAACTTCATAAACCACACAAAATAAAATACACACAAGTCAAAAGAAAAGAAACAATCAAATAATAAATCTAAATGAGTAAGGTCACCAAGCATATGTAGAAAAGTCGATGAGGCCTTATATAAACAGATGTTAAGATATAAGGCCAAGATGAACCAACAAACAAAGAAAATCACACAAAAAACACTAATACATGAGAGCAAAATTAAACTAATACAAAAAATATCAACAAATCAACAAGGAACAAGACAGCAGCGTATTTCTGGGTTCTGATGTTCAAACTAAAACACACGCACTGCAGCAGGAACCCTCCAACACATTACTAAAGAAAAAGACAATAATGCGTCATTAAATAAGGGTAATTCAAATATATGAAACCTGACACCCTCAAACACACTTCAGTTATACATACCGGACACTGCAGCAATCAGCCACGTTAAGTTAGAGTGAGCGCTGAACAGTCTAAAAGCGAAAAGTTGACGTAAAGGGACAAACTGGATAATACTGCTATCTGCCACACCAAACAAGACTGGCACAGGCGTACAGCAAAAACAGAATGCTGCAACAAAAATACAAACATAACTAGACTCCCACCTATGGCTAAAGTCTCCAATTATATACACACACACACAACAATTTTACACATACCTGAGTAGGCAGTCCGACCAACACACGTCGCAAACATTAACCAGTTGACATCTCGTAAGGCTATAACTGGTACAGGAATAATAACATTAATATTACAAACTAATATAACAAAACACTAAATTGCGCTGCTGTAAAGCTTACCCTTCCAATAGACGCACGAAATCAAATCAAAGCAAGCCGTGACTAAATTAGCCACACCGCTAACAAGCACACAGTGTCAAACACCAGTACCAGAAAGGGGCGGGGGCACCTGAGAGTGACACATCCGACTGACACAAATCAGTCCTTTATACACCCACCTATGCCTGCTGATAGGCTAACAATATTCTAACGTGAATACAGGGAGGATCTAACTACCCTGCCACAAAAAAAAAAAAAAAAAAGTTGAAAGCGTACTGAGCCGCGGAAGAGATACTGTTTCTCGAGCACTTTCCGTGAGCGTGATTCGAGAGTGAAGCACGGACAAATGCGTTTCATCCACTCTTTCATCCCAACATCCCCCCAACCAACCTATCCCCCCCCCCGACACAGTTTTGCGTAGGGCCCCCTGAAGTCTAGGTTCGGCACTGGTCTCAACTGATCGTCATGAGTCATGTCACGTCTCAGCGGATCTTCCAGAGTCTCGTCACGTCTCAGCTGATCTTCCAGAGTCTCGTCACGTCTCCGCTGATCTTCTAGAGCCTCTTCACGTCACCGCTGATCATCCAGAGTCACGTCATGTCACCTCTGATCATCCAGAGTCATGTCACGTCACCGCTGATCACCCACAGTCATGTCACAGCTGATCATCCAGAGTCACTTCACGTCCTGTCTGTCACACCCAGATATTCAAGGTCAGTCCTTCGGTATCCCAGTCTGGTATCCAGTGTGAGGGATGCACTGCTGGTGTCTGCACGCGCAGCTGGTATCCCCAAACCCACTCCCTCTACCCATCCTGTTCCTGAACTGATTCCCCTGTTTGAAATGCTTCCCATGATGGGGATCGTTTTTTGGTGTGTTTGTGCTGCATACACCACCACAGAACTCCCAGAGGCGGCGGCGGCCATTATGATGTCTCCAGAGGTGGCGGCTGATGCTGCAGAACCTCCTGAGGTAGTGGCGCTTGCTGCTGTGTTCCCCGAAGCGATGGTGCCCACTGCAGTTTCCCCAGAGGTGGTGGCGCCCAGCAATGCATTTTCAGCCTGTCATGTCACGGTCGAAGGAACCGTTGCTGAACTCTCCCTGTATCCTCATGGTACCACTGTAGAACCTCCAGAGGTGGCGGCATCCGCTGCAGAACCTCTAGAGGTGTCAGTGGTACCCACTTGTGAACTCTCGTCCTGTCCTGTCATGGCCAAGGAGGCCGTCTGTGAACTCTCGCCCTGTCCTGTCATGACTAAGGAGGCCGCCTGTGAACTCTCGCCCTGTCCTGTCACGGCTAAGGAGGCCGTCTGTGAACTCTCGCCCTGTCCTGTCACGGCTAAGGAGGCCGTCTGTGAACACTCGCCCTGTCCTGTCACGGCTAAGGAGGCCGTCTGTGAGCTCTCGCCCTGTCCTGTCACGGCTAAGGAGTCCGTCTGTGAACTCTCGCCCTGTCCTGTCACGGTTATGGAGGCCGTCAGTGAACTCTTGCTTTGCTCTGGGCCGGCCGATGGGGCCATCTCCGAACTCTCGTCCTGTTCTAAATCAGCCTTGGTGGCTGATTGTGATCTGTCTGTCTGTCTAGATGCTGATTTTGAACTCTCTGTCTTGCCCGTTTCTGTCAATCTGTCTGATCATGAACTGTCAGTCTGTCCAGGATCAAACTATGAATCAGTTTTTGAATTGTCTGTCTGTCCCATTTCCTCTAATGAGTCTAATGTTGAACCACCTGTCTGTCCAGTTCCTAACAAGAGACCTATTATCTGCCCCATTAGTCCAGTTGTGAGCCCAGAAACTGTAAATGCACTACGTTTATCTCGTTAACCCTGTCACTGCCATAGAGACCATTCATGAACTGTCTGCTTGTTTTGTTTCTCCAAATGTGTCTGTCTTGCCAGTCCTAGTTAGGGAGTCCGTTTATGAACTGTTTCTCTGTCCAGTTCCAGTCAATGAGTCAAATTTTGAACTGTCTGCCTGTCCGGGTCCAGTCAATGAGTCAGATTTTGAACTGTCTTCCTGTTCAGTTCCAGTCAATGAGTCAGATTTTGATCTGTCTTCCTGTCCAGTTTTAATCAGTGAGCTTACTTATGAACTGTCTGCCCGCTCAGTTGTCACCAAAGAAAATATTGATGGACTTCTTGTGTTCCCTGCCTCGGTCCTTGAGGCCGTATACAGGTGCATCTCAATAAATTAGTATGTCGTGGAAAAGTTCATTTATTTCAGTAATTCAACTCAAATTGTGAAACTCGTGTATTAAATACATTCAATGCACACAGACTGAAGTAGTTTAAGTCTTTGGTTCTTTTAATTGTGATGATTTAGGCTCACATTTAACAAAAACCCACCAATCTCAACAAATTAGAATACTTCATAAGACCAATAAAAAAAACATTTTTAGTGAATTGTTGGCCTTCTGGAAAGTATGTTAATTTACTGTATATGTACTCAATACTTGGTAGGTGCTCATTTTGCTTTAATTACTGCCTCAATTCGGCGTGGCATGGAGGTGATCAGTTTGTGGCACTGCTGAGGTGGTATGGAAGCCCAGGTTTCTTTGACAGTGGCCTTCAGGTCATCTGCATTGTTGGGTCTGGTGTCTCTCATCTTCCTCTTGACAATACTCCATAGATTCTCTATGGGGTTCAGGTCAGGCGAGTTGCTGGCCAATCAAGCACAGTAACACTATGGTCATTGAACCAGCTTTTGGTACCTTTGGCAGTGTGGGCAGGTGCCAAGTCCTGCTGGAAAATTAAATCAGCATCTCCATAAAGCTTGTCAGCAGAAGGAAGCATGAAGTGCTCTAAAATTTCCTGGTAGATGGCTGCGTTGACTGTGGACTTCAGAAAACACAGTGGACCAACACCAGCAGATGACATGGCAGCCCAAATCATCACTGACTGTGGAAACTTCACACTGGACTTCAAGCAACATGGATTCTGTGCCTCTCCAGTCTTCCTCCAGACTCTGGGACCTTGATTTCCAAATGAAATGCAAAATATACTTTCATCTGAAAAGAGGACTTTGGACCACTGAGTTCTTTTTCTCTACAGCCCAGGTAAGACGCTTCTGACGTTGTCTCTGGTTCAGAAGTGGCTTGGTAGTCCTTTTCCTGAAGACGTCTGAGCGTGGTGACTCTTGATGCACTGACTCCAGCTTCAGTTCACTCCTTGTGAAGCTCTCACAAGTGTTTGAATCAGCTTTGCTTGACTGTATTCTCAAGCTTGCGGTCACCCCTGTTGCTTGTGCACCTTTTCCTACCCAAATTCTTCCTTCCAGTCAACTTTGCATTTAATATGGTTTGATACAGCACTCTGTAAACAGCCACACCTTTCAGTAACGACCTTCTGTGACTTACCCTCTTTGTGGAGGGTGTCAATGTTCGTCTTCTGGATCATTGCCAACTCAGCAGTCTTCTCCATTATTGTGGTTTCAAAGAACAAGATATACCCGGAATTTATACTGTAGGGATGGTCATTAATTGAAACTCAAATGTAAATATTCTATCTAAAATATTTTGAGATACTGATTTTTGACTTTCATGAGCTGTAAGCTCTAATCATCAAAATTAAAACAAAAAAACTTTTGAAATGTTTTACTTTACATGCAATGAATCTAAAATATATGAAAGTTTCACTTTTTGAAATAAGTTACAAGAAAAAATGAACTTTTCACGACATTCTAATTCATTGAGATGCACCTGTATACTGTATTACTGCATCGCATATAATTAATTAATTAAATCATAGCATTTGTGAATTCACAATTATGCTTAATTACGATTTTTAAATGAGTTTAATATATCATGCAGCCTTGGAAAGTAGTCTAATAATGTGTTTTATGGATTCTCGTCCGTGAAATGCGCCACTTCCGGTATTTTGTCCGTTAGTCGACGCGAGCATTGATTTTTAAAAATCGACCAGTCGACTAAAATCGACGAATCACGACAGCTCTAGAAATATTACTGTTGTTCAGTAGAATGTACGTAATAGGCTACTACTAAAATGATTAAAACCTTATTTTTAAGGAATAATCATACAAATTTTCTTCAGTGTTTTAATTGTAATATGAAATCACCTTTATTTTCTAAAATAATAAGATTTGTTTAATTTAATGTTTTATGCCTTAAAAATATAAATACACAACACAGAAGGAAAAAAAATCAGAAAGGCTATTGTAAGAATAAATGAAACTTGTTTTTATGCTTTCAAATAATTAGACATGCTAAACAGAATTTGGTAACAATAAAACATAAGTTTGGAAAACATTAAACATTTCATTGGGCCCTAAACATGTAGTTTTTGTTAAACTTTTAATAAATTGATGTTAAATTGTTTACGTTTCGTGATTTTAATTAATTAGACATGCTTTTTGATTAATAAAATTTAATTTGACCATTAAAAGATGTCCAGAAACATTAAAAATTAAAGAAAAAAAACGGGTAATCAGAATTGTAAAAGGTTTGCTTTTATTTGTGTACATTCACACCACAAACAAATCTTTGTGCTTTTGTAAAATAAGCCTAAAAAAATGCCGTTTTCTGCGTCTGGTTTCCTTTCACGCAGCACAAGAATGAACCCAAACTCTGCATAGGCACAGTTTTTCTTTCGTTTTCTTAAATTATTATTTAAGTGAAAATATATTTCTCGTATAGGCCTATTTATTCGTTATTATTATGTTTTTCTCCACTCGCAGAAGCGCTGCAGGTGCGTGTTGTTTGCTGCTGAATGTAAAATTAATCCCTGGAAAACAAATGTTAGTATTTTTAACGAGTCACAGACACTTATTCTTTCTAATTTAATTCAGTTCTAATTTAAAATAATCTTAACGGTTAATAATCGGTTAACGAGATGTCATGAAGCAGAAGTGTTTAAACAGTATTGAGAGTGCGGTCTATGAGTCTATAACTCTGATGTTTCTCCTCTGACTGCAATTTCTGGTGATCGAGCAGAAGAACGAGGACGGCTCGTGGCCCCGCGGCTCCTCGGCGCTCAGGTGAGTCATGTGATCTCCTCATTGCTTTAGAGCCCGTGCTCGGACACCTGCTCGTCTCCTCGAGGTCGTCTCCTGTAACTCTCGCTCTTCTTGTCTTTTGAAGGTCATCTGGTGCTTCTTCTCTCTCTGCTTTACCAAAGATCTGCCCTTCATCTCTCACAAGCAATCATAACAGCAGCTTCAGCAGCTGCAAGTAAGCCCGAGGGGGGGGGGGCCAGGGAGAGGGCGGTGCCGGGGGAGGGACCAGGCTGCAAGTAAGCCTGCAGGGGGCGGGGCCTGTGAGAGGACGGAAGAGGGACAGGCCACAAGTAAGCCTGCAGGGGGCGAAGCCTGTGAGAGGGTGGAACCAGGGGAGGGACTTGGCTGCAAGTAAGCTTGCAGGGGGTGGGGCCTGTGAGAGGGTGGGGCCAGGGGAGGGACTTGGCTGCAAGTGAGCCTGCAGGGGCGGAGCCTGTGAGAGGGCGGGGCCGGGGGAGGGACCAGGCTGCAAGTAAGCCTGCAGGGGGTGGAGCCTGTGAGGGGGAGGGGCCAGGCCGCAATTAAGCCTACAGGAGGCGGAGCCTGTGAGAGGGTGGGGATGGGGGAGGGACCAGGCTGCAAGTAAGCCTGCAGGGGGCAGGGCCTGTGAGAGGGCGGAGGAGGGACCAGGCCACAAGTAAGCCTGCAGGAGGCGGGGCCTGTGAGAGGGCGGAGGAGGGACCAGGCTGCAAGTAAGCCTGCAGGGGGCGGAGCTGAGTGTGGTGCTCATAGCTGCAGTGCATTGTGGGAATGGAGGGCTGCTGCTCTGTTAGCTGCTGATGCTGCTCTGGCTTTGCTTTAAAGCTGAACGCTCGCATGTTCAGACTTCACTTTATTAATTTCATTGAATGTAATCTGGTGAATGAAATAGACATCAGACATCTATTTTTTTTTTCTTCAAGACTGGTCATAACTGTTTTAATTCAGTTGTGAAAAGGTAGATTGGTCTTATTAGTATTGGAAGAGTAAGACTGATCTGCTCTGTTGTCTACACAGCAAACAGCTGAAACCAAAATGAGCTTTACAGAGTGTTTCAGATCAGTCAAATGTAAGTGCACCCCACGAACAGATATGTGTCCCTGCAGCACAAAAGCAGTCATAAGTAACACAGGTATATTTGTAGCAATAGCCAACAATACATTGTATGGCTCAAAGTTATCCATTTTTCTTTTATGCCAAAAATCATTATTAAGTTCATGTACTTAATGTTCATTAAGTTTGATTAGTAATATGCATTGCTAAGAACTTAATTTGAACAACTTTAAAGATGATTTTCTCAATATTTAGATTTTTTTGCACCCTCAGATTCCAGATTTACAAATAGTTGTATCTCAGCCAAATATTGTCCGATCATAACAAACCATACACCAATGGAAAGCTATTTATTCAGCTTTCAGATGATGCATACATCTTAATTTCACAAAATGTACCCTTATGGCTGGTTTTTTGGTCCAGGGTCACATGCCGACACTGGAAGTTTATTCGGACAGTGCTGACGAAGGTGATGTACTTTACTCCAGGATGAAAATCTCCTGATAATTTACACCCCCCCCACCCCCCACCCCCCCACCCCCGCCCTCGCCCTCGTGTCATCCAAGATGTTCAGTCTCAAAGAAATTAAGGCTCTTGAGGAAAACATTCCAGGATTGTTCTCCATGTACTGGACTTCAATGTTGGGTTGAAGGTCCAGATTGCGTTTCAGTGCAGCTTAAAATAACTGTGGTTAAAAGTGAATAAATGTTAATTTTTTTAAGTAAGTGACCAATGGTTTGGCTAGATAAGACACTTATTCCTCAGCTGGGATCATGTAGAGCTCTTTAAAGCTGCACTGAACCTTCAACCCACCATTGAAGTCCACTATATAATGTCTTTGCAACTGAGGACAGAAAGATGTTTGGATGACGGCGGGGGTGAGTAAGTTATTAGGACATTTTTATTCTGGAACTGCTCTGGGCATGAAGGGCGAGATCGCCAAGGCCTACGCCGAGCTCATCAAGCAGCTGTGGGCAGGCAAATACAGCTACGCCACGCCGCGCCCCTTCAAGGTACAGGTGTGTGTGTGTGTGTGAGAGAGCCGGTTCATGATCTCCGTCTCTGTGTATGGAGTCAGGCTCTGTGAATCTGTACAGACACCACCGCCGCATATTTACATGTTGAAAAAACTACCAGTGGTTTTATTTAGTCTGTTTTGAGTTGTATATCCATATATCCAGAGGAAAATTATATTCTGTCTGAATACTCGATTCTGATTGGCTGGCAGGTGTTGATTAAATTCATTTAACTGCACAGGTAGTTCCAGGTCAGTTTAATCACCGTTCCATATTAATGCATTGTTTTAATTGATGCACACTAACCAACACACATCACTCGCGCACACACACACGGAGAGAGAGAGAGAGGTCGGTACACACATACACTTGTTGTCAACGCTTCCCCGCGATTTTTATTACTAAAATAAAAGATAGATACTAGATCGCTACATTATATTCCCCAGCAACGAGGTGATAAAATCACTGTTTTTGAAATAACATTAATTGTTTGTAGAAAGAGATGCGCAGACGGAGCAAGCAGATACACACAACTATCAACTGTCATCTCTCTCTCTCTCGAAAATGAATTGAAATACAAGCTATAATTCATTCAAATAAATGTGATGACTGTGATCTCACCGCACTATTTCATCTCTGTGTCTGATCTGAAGCGGGCAGAATGCTGAGCTAATGAGCCGTAACTGACGAAAATAATCGTCATTTTTACCCATTCGGTCAAATATTGTGCTGCAAAGAGCAATACTAGTTTTAACTTGTCTATAACTTGGCAAATGACCATGGAATAAACGGGATAATCAACGGCTAGCCGTGCATTAAAGGATTTTAAATGCACTTCGCGTCGGGCGGTTCTTAGCCTCCACTCAGGGCTGGACTGGGACAAAAAATCGGCCCTGGCATTTTTTGGTCCAGGCGGCCCACCACCACCATATAATATATACTGTCTGTATATATATATATATATGATATACACTACCATTCAAAAGTTTTTGAACAGTAAGATGTTTTTAATTTATTTTTTAAAGAAGTCTCTTCTGTTCACCAATCCTGTATTTGTTTGATCCAAAATACAGCAAAAACAGTAATATTGTGAAATGTTTTTAATATTTAAAATATATTTTAAAATGTAATTTATTCCTGTGATCAAAGCTGAATTTTCAGCATCATTACTCCAGTCACATGATGTTCAGAAATCATTCAAATATTCTGATTTGCTGCTCAAAATACATTTATTATTATTATTATTATTATGTATTATGAAAACAGCTGAGTAGATTTTTTTTCAGGTTTCTTTGATGAATAGAAAGTTCAGAAGAACAGCATTTATCTGAAATAGAAATATTTTGTAACATTATAAATGTCTTTATCATAATTTTTTATCAATTTAAAGCATCCTTGCTAAATAAAAGTATTAATTTCTATAATTTCTTTCCCAAAAAAACAAAACAAAAATTATACTGACTCCAATCTTTTGAATGGTAGGCTATAGAGTATAATGTTACAAAAGCTTTTTTATTTCAGATAAACGCTGATCTTTGGATCTTTCTATTCATCAAAGAATCCAGAAAACAAAATTACTCGACTGTTTTAAATATTGATAATAATAATAATAATAATAAATGTTTCTTGAGCAGCAAATCAGCATATTAGAATGATTTCTGAAGATCATGTGACAGAAGACTGGGGTAATGATACTGAAAATTCAGCTTTGATCACAGGAATAAATTACATTTTAAAATATATTCAAATAGAAAGCAGTTATTTTAAATAGTAAAAATATTTCACAATATTACTGCTTTTACTGTATTTTGGATAAAATAAATGCAGGCTTGGTGAGCAGAAGAGAATTCTTTAAAAAAAAAAAAAAATCTTACTGTTCAAAAACTTTTGACTGGTAGTGTAGATATGTATCACTGCATCTAGTTGTTTTGGATAAGAATAAAACGTCAGGTCCGACAATATCGTGTCTTTTCGAATTTAAATCTAGATTTATTCGCATTGGCCCATGGAAACCTCTATGAACACACTTGACTTGACTTGGCCAAAATTCCGGTTTATTAAAAAGTGTTAAATAAAAAAATAAAAAAACATTAAAAAGCGTATTCTGCACTAATGGTGCACGCTTACACACACTAGATGCCTGCCTCCGTTGCGAGTCCCTTATCAAGCACTTTACCGATTCAACTCCTCTCCTCTCCTCCTCCTGCCTGGCTCTTTGGCCCGCATCACTCACCGCAGAGCAAGCCTGTTTTTATAAAGCTGCTGTGAAACGTGGGGAAAGCCGATACGGAAGAAGTTGGGGTTTATTTAGGCGGAGCAAAATACTTCATCGCTCTGTCTATAGCGCATTGTGATTGGGTGGTTTACGCTGTCAATGCAGGAGACAAACCAATGGGCCACTGACTGCTCGTTGTCCCTGCGTGATGGTCCTTGGCAAAAAAAAATAAAAAATCTGTCGGCCCCTTCAGTGCGTCGGCCCACCGGGAAAATACCCGGTATGCCCGATTACCAGTCCAGCCCTGAGTCCCTGATAGAGTTCAGTCATCAACAGTCCCTGATAGAGTTCAGTCATCAACAGTCCCTGATAGAGTCCCTGATAGAGTTCAGTCATCAACAGTCCCTGATAGAGTCCCTGATAGAGTTCAGTCATCAACAGTCCCTGATAGAGTCCCTGATAGAGTTCAGTCATCAACAGTCCCTGATAGAGTCCCTGATAGAGTTCAGTCATCAACAGTCCCTGATAGAGTTCAGTCAACAACAGTCCCTGATAGAGTCCCTGATAGAGTTCAGTCATCAACAGTCCCTGATAGAGTTCAGTCATCAACAGTCCCTGATAGAGTTCAGTCATCAACAGTCCCTGATAGAGTCCCTGATAGAGTTCAGTCATCAACAGTCCCTGATAGAGTGCAGTCATCAACAGTCCCTGATAGAGTTCAGTCAACAACAGTCCCTGATAGAGTCCCTGATAGAGTTCAGTCATCAACAGTCCCTGATAGAGTTCAGTCATCAACAGTCCCTGATAGAGTCCCTGATAGAGTTCAGTCATCAACAGTCCCTGATAGAGTCCCTGATAGAGTTCAGTCATCAACAGTTCCTGATAGAGTCCCTGATAGAGTTCAGTCATCAACAGTTCCTGATAGAGTTCAGTCATCAACAGTCCCTGATAGAGTCCCTGATAGAGTTCAGTCATCAACAGTTCCTGATAGAGTTCAGTCATCAACAGTCCCTGATAGAGTCCCTGATAGAGTTCAGTCATCAACAGTTCCTGATAGAGTGCAGTCATCAACAGTCCCTGATAGAGTTCAGTCAACAACAGTCCCTGATAGAGTCCCTGATAGAGTTCAGTCATCAACAGTCCCTGATAGAGTTCAGTCAACAACAGTCCCTGATAGAGTCCCTGATAGAGTTCAGTCATCAACAGTCCCTGATAGAGTTCAGTCAACAACAGTCCCTGATAGAGTCCCTGATAGAGTTCAGTCATCAACAGTCCCTGATAGAGTCCCTGATATAGTTCAGTCATCAACAGTCCCTGATAGAGTCCCTGATAGAGTTCAGTCATCAACAGTCCCTGATAGAGTGCCTGATAGAGTTCAGTCATCAACAGTCCCTGATAGAGTGCCTGATAGAGTTCAGTCATCAACAGTCCCTGATAGAGTTCAGTCATCAACAGTCCCTGATAGAGTTCAGTCAACAACAGTCCCTGATAGAGTCCCTGATAGAGTTCAGTCATCAACAGTCCCTGATAGAGTCCCTGATAGAGTTCAGTCATCAGAAGATGATAAAAGCTGTATATCATAGTCTGAGCTGATGATGAGTGGAGCAGTGAACATCAGGTGAGGATCCACAGAAGAGCTTCACTACTGTGTCTATGAGCAGAAATAAATATGATCATACAGCTGGAAGAGACTCTTTACACTGAAATAATGCAGCATGTGTGTTAGAAACATGTCATATTGAATGATTAGTGTTGGTTTAGTATTCAATGATCATTTTGTTTTATTTAAAGGTGAAACAGAGGAGGAAGAAGCTCAGATGAGTCTGTCTGGCTCTTCAGTTTAACACATATAAATATAATAATATTTCATAATGATTCATGTGTTTCTAATCATAAATGTGATTGTCAAGTGCAGCACTTAAATCTATCAAAAGATATAAAGCAAATCTACAATGTGAAATGTCCATGTCACTTAAAACATTTACATGATCTCTCTTTCATTTTATACTCATTGTTACTCTGTTATATTATATTATGTTAATTATGTGTGTGTCTGCTGTTAATCTACAGATATCCAGTATATCGTCAGATGAAGAGAGATTCTCTTTCTTAAATAAATGCATGAAACATAAACTGTATGAGTGATTGTAACAGAGTTCAGGATCCAAATGCAAGGCTTTATTAAATCTGCTTTGTTTTCTTCTTGAATTTAACTCTTGTTTCATCTCTCAGGGTTATAAGTAACAACAACAAGAAATGCAATTTTTGATGCATTATGATTATATGAATATTATGATTATTGAAAGATATTTAACATTGTCATTGTGCTGTTTTCTGTGTATATAATCTCATACTATGATATTGTTTTGTCATTATGATTGTTCATTGTTAAAGATACAACTCTCCCTGATCTTGTATGCAATTATAAGTTGTGCAATAAAGAAAAAAAGATAAGAGCGACAGGTTCATCTCACAGCATCAGTAACTCAACAACCTTACCTACAGTTCTCCTGGAGACACCTGAGACTTATATTACATCAGGTGCCCTTTAAAAACAAGATCTATTTCAGAAAACAATACCGAATTTAACAAGATGGCACAGCAGATGGCAGCTACAGTGCTTTGCTCTTCAGTGTTTGTACTGTTTTTGTTTCTCAAACACGATCTATTTTGTACATTGCCTATTTGTATATTGTTCTTTTGTTATCTGTGTCCTGTCCTGTTGCTGTCATTCTGTTGCACTGTGGAGCTTCTGTCTGTTACGGGGCGAACGAGACGTGAGACATGCGGATCCATATGCAAGGCTTTATTTTGAGACATGGTCAAAACACAGGCAGGGTCGGACAGTGGCAAACAGGTATAACACAGACAAGGCAGAGAGTAATCCTAAGGCAAGCATGGGTCGACGATCGGTGAACAATATCCAATAGGGCAAGGCAGAGAGATAATCCAGGTACACAAGCAATAATCCAAATGAGGTGCAAACAGAGTCCAAAGGGCTAGGCTAAGGGTAAATCCAGGAAACACGGGCAGAAATCAAAACACGAGAAAACTATCAAGGAAAGACTAACAACTGAGTGGGCTCCATAGAGTAGCTATCAGCTAGGGCAACGATATGCACATACAATACTCGGCAGAGAACAAGAGAAAGTCCAAGGCTTATAAAGCGTGTGTGATTGGGTGATAGTGATTGTGTGAGAGTTCTCAGGTGTGAGAGTGATCAGTGCGAACAGCCGTGTCAGTGCAGTGGATGATGGGAAATGCAGTTCGATGGTGAATGGCAACAGTAATGTGGTGTAAGAGTCAATGTGGTGAACGAGTGACCTCTGGTGGTGAGTGAACGGAATTGCATGGACAGGATTCGTGACACTGTCACTATAACAAATTCCTCGTATGTGTAAACATACCTGGCAATAAAGCTCATTCTGATTCTGATTCTAAAGTTGCTTTGACACAATTTGTATTGTTAAAAGTGCTAGATAAATAAAGCTGACTTGACAAGTGTCACACAGACAGAGAGATGATAATTCTGAACGTACGAACAGAAAACGTGTACGCGTCTCTTTCAGATGTGAAATAATCGATGAATCACAAATGATCTTGAGCTTGCACGCAATTGAATGGTTTCAGCTCTCTGCTTGTAAACGACTCCTAATTAATGTCATTAACATACAAAAGATCACCAATCATCATAATATAGAACAACGAGCTGCAAGAACAACTTACATTTAAAAAAACCTGCAATACTCCAACAATAAAAACTGTACGTCTGTTCAGACCCTGACGTGATGCTAAGAGCTTTTCCACGTCAAAAGACCGTCTTTATAAATATGAGCGCTGCCGTGGATTTAAGCGTACGCACACTCTACAATCAAATCTGAGCGAAGCACACTATATAAACGAGGTCCCAGGACACCTAGATGATCCCCAGAGACAGACCCCCAGTGAAGACCTCGTCTCCTAGACGACCATCAGGACAAGACCACAGGAACCAGACGAGTCCTCTGCACAATCTGACTCTGCTGCAGACTAGAATTAAACTACTGGTTCATCAGAGGAGAACTGAACACTATTTCACTGTTTAATACTGTAAAGCTGCTGTGGATGTTACTGACACAATCTGCATGGTAAAAAACACTATACAAATAATGGTGACTTAATGTTTTAATTGCAATTATAGACACAATGAATGGTATTTGTTCATAAAGTGTGTTTTAAAAAATAAAATTAAATCACAGAATCTTTGCTAATATTATTTACTGTGTGGCTCCCAGGTTGTTTATCTGGAATGAACCAGAGACTGTCAGATCCAGCTCAGTCCAGGCTAATGTTGTTAATTAATCACAGAGTATTAAGGATCCTCGGGTGGAGGAGGATATGTGATTTTGATTTAATTAATCTGATCTGATCAGAATTATTATCCCTCACATACTGTATATACAGCTGCAGGTAAAGAGACATTGTCCACTGCAGACCGGTCATTCTCTTTCTGTGATGCAGACAAACAGATGAAGTAAAGCACAATTTAACCATGGTCACGATTCACTTTTAATCAGAGCATTCTGGGGACATTTCTCTTTATATTTATTTTTTCTGTAATATTTACAGACATTATTATAGTTATTATTATTGGCAGTTCATAATTATACATTTCTCTATTCTGATTAATCTAACTATTAGTTGTAATGCATTAAAATGTAATTCTATATGTCAGGTAATTATGGCTAAAACAGCTTGGTATTTACACACTGACACAATCTGCTTGTTAAAACACACACACTGAAATAATGCATTCAATAATAATAATAATGAATAATAATGCAAGACAATAGGACAACATACAGTGGCATGCGAAAGTTTGGGAACCCCTTGTAGAATCTGTGAAAATGTGAATAATTTTAACAAAATAAGAGAGATCATACAAAATGCATGTTATTTTTTATTTAGTACTGTCCTGAGTAAGATATTTTACATAAAATATGTTTACATATAGTCCACAAGACAAAAAATAGCTGAAATTATTCAAATAACCCCCTTCAAAAGTTTGGGAACCCTTGGTTCTTAATACTGTGTGAGGTTACCTGATGATCCACGACTGTTCTTTTGTTTTGTGTTGGTTGTTCATGAGTCCCTTGTTTGTTCTGAACAGTTGAACTGAGCTGTTCTTCAGACAAATCCTCCACGTTCTGTAGATTCTGCAGTTTTCCAGCATTTTTGCATATTTGAACCCTTTCCAGCAGTGACTGTATGATTTTGAGATCCATCTTTTCACACTGAGGACAATTGATGGACTCAAACACAACTATTAAAAAAGGTTCAAACATTCACTGATGCTCCAGAAGGAAACACGATGCATTAAGAGCCGGGGGGTGAAAACTTTTTGAATTTGAAGATCAAGGTAAATTGTACTTAATTTGTCTTCCGGGAAACATGCAAGTATCTTCTGTTGCTTCCGAAGGGCAGTAATAAATGGAAAAAAATATATATTTCAACAAAAGATAAAAGTTGGAAATCTTCATCCTGTTCAAAAGTTTTCAACAGCCAGCTCTTAATGCATCGTGTCTCCTTCTGGAGCATCAGTGAATGTTTGAACCTTTTTTAATAGTTGTGTTTGAGTCCATCAATTGTCCTCAGTGTGAAAAGATGGATCTCAAAATCATACAGTCACTGCTGGAAAGGGTTCAAATATGCAAAAATGCTGGAAAACTGCAGAATCTACAGAACGTGGAGGATTTGTCTGAAGAACAGCTCAGTTCAACTGTTCAGAACAAACAAGGGACTCATGAACAACCAACACAAAACAAAAGAACAGTCGTGGATCATCAGGTAACCTCACACAGTATTAAGAACCAAGGGTTCCCAAACTTTTGAGGGGGGTTATTTGAATAATTTCAGCTATTTTTTTGTCTTGTGGACTATATGTAAACATATTATGTAAAATATCTTACTCAGGACAGTACTAAATAAAAAATAACATGCATTTTGTATGATCTCTCTTATTTTGTTAAAATTATTCACATTTTCACAGATTCTACAAGGGGTTCCCAAACTTTCGCATGCCACTGTATATGGTAGTTGTTGTTATTCTGTTTATATCTTATACCAGAAATAACATGTTTATGAGAGATATTTTGTCTTCTGAAAGCACAGGATTTGCAGTCTTCAGATTCCCAGCATGTCTTCAGTCACCTGAGATCCCAACAGAGCGTTCCCATCACACACACACCGAGACAGACCGTCCGCTGAAACACACACACACACACACAAATCACTGGAAAGCACTAACTCACAGAATATGTGGTGTGAAATAGTTTGAATCTCGTCTCACATTTCTGAGAGCGGATCCATGACGCGGCCTTCATGGCCACAAACTGCCACTCATCCTGCTGATCTGATTTATACACATATAACCAGATGAGAGCGAGGACGGTGGCCCACACTGACCCGTCCACCTGAAACACAAACACACCTCAAACACACACTCAACCAATCATCAGCCTGTCCAGGATATGACATCATATGTCCCACCTGTGCTGACTTCTGATTGGTCACCTCGTCCTCCGTCTTCCCAAACACAGCAGCCAATGAGGCGTTGATCTCCCAGCATCCCGCGGCCTTCTGAAGAGAGACCAGCTGGAGCAAAGGGTCCTTCTGAGGCTCAGCTTCTTCTGAAATATACAGATAGTTCATCTGGACACCCATAGCAGCATTATTTCTGATATGTTTATGATGAAAGCACATAAATTAAATGAATTAAAGCAGCATAACTGCCTTGAGTCGTATTCAGACAGGATTTGTTTTGTTTTTGTAACACGTCTATAAATGGGTGCCAGTAATGTCTATTTTTCAATGTTCTCACAGAGTGAGTTTTTGCCATTTCTGAAGTTAAACATCAACACCTGATGTCATCCAGCTGTGATGACATCATCGTCCAAATGCTGTGATGTCATAATCTACAGTTTGACTTTAAATGACAAACATTTAACTGGTGCAAGACACACTTAAAAACAAAACCAAACCATGACTGAATACATTTCTATAATGACAAAAACAGGCTACTTTAGAAGAACTGTACGTTATAATGTACTTTTCTCTTTTAATCCCGTCACTTGAATAAAGTGAATCAAACACAATCATTCATTTACATTTCTAATCTGATGACAAGTTGATTAATTCTGAAACACTTACATGAAGTGTTTTTTCACTATATAAATGCATAAATAAGTATGAAATAGTAAACGTTATCGCTTGTACTTCATTTGTTGGCTATTTATATGTATTGTGACTGGAAACAACCATATGAATATCTGAGCTATGAGAATATTTACACAAGAATTGACTACAAGACTTTGAGAGCTACACAATGATACTACATTTACCTCAAATGGTACATTTTTTACCAGTTTGTCAATAATTGCTATTAACTTTAGTTATTGTTAAGGGAAATTCATAGAAGGTAAGAAATGCTGTAAACTTTAAAGACATGGAATGGGAAATATAACTGAAATGATTCAAATCCAAAAGCAGCCCAGTAACTAATACATACTGTGGTGTCCTCATATATAATCAATCCTGTCTGATTAGGACATTGTTTTTAAAACCTGAGCCTGGTTTGTTTGACTTACCCTCAAATGACATGGAATCACATTCAATCATGCTGTCCGATTGTGTGTCACATGCTAAAAAACAATCATTCAGAGAGTGACATTCATGAAAAGACAATTATATTGATATACAGATTCAAAACAAGAACAAGAAAAGCTCAGTCAAGTGATTTTTACATTTACATTTATGCATTTAGCAGACGTTTTTATCCAAAGCGTCTTACAGTGCATTCAGGCTATACATGTTTTTTTAATCAGTATGTGTGTTCCCTGGGAATTGAACCCATGACCTTTTGCGCTGCTAATGCAATGCTCTACCACTGAGCCACAGGAACAGTTAGGGTTAGGTTAGGGTTTTTCTTACACATTGAGGAATCATATACCGCTTGGAAATCCATTGCTGAGAAAACAGAGAGAAACCCCTGGGCTGTTAAGGGCATATGCTAAAAACATTATTCATTATTCATTCAATGAGTGACAAAATAAAAGACAATTAGACGAAGAAAAAAAAACATTCAAAAAAGAACAAGAAAAGCTCAATCAAGTGGTTGTATATTTTTCTTACATATTGGAGAACCAATTACTGCAGAATCCATTGCTGAGAAAACAGAGAAAAGCCTGGGCTGTTAAAAACAATCATTCAGTGAGTGACAAAATAAAATGGGGAAAAACACTTAAAAAAAATAATAAGACAAGTTCAATGAAGTGCTGATGTCTGAATATTTCTCTTACACATTGCAGAGCAAAATGCCATTTGGGGAACCATCCGTGCTGAGAAAACAGAGAGAAAACCCAGGGCTGTTAAGGGCATGTGCTAAAAACAATCATTTAAAAGACAAGTTCAGTGAAGTGCTGCTGTCTGTGTATTTCTCTTACGCATTGCACAATTTCTCATCATTACGGGAGCCCCCATTGCTGAGAAAACAGAGAAAAGCAGATACTGTGTAAGAATAAAAAACACATATCTGACAGAATCACAAACAAACAACAGTCATGACAAACTAGCTTTTGACAAAAAACACAAATCTATCTCAAGTTGTCCAAAAATGGTAAAGTTGGTTGACTGACCATTCATAATTGTTTTTAATAATTAAGTCTATGTTGGTATTGAAAAACCATACATTTTTTGTTTTTATTTCACTTGGTTTAACCACAGCAGCAATCTTTGTGTCATGACCAACATTATATTTTCATTATTCAGACACTTACAAAAACCTCAATATCTAATATAATGTGCTGCAATTTAATAATAATCTCTAAAGAGCAGTTTTGTTCCAAGGAGCAAGGATCATCCTGAGCTGAGATATTGAGGTTTATGTAAACATCTGCATAACCAAAACAGGTGCTTTTTCAATAACAGTACATCATAGAGATAATCACTCAACAAACAAATCTGGAAAATTAAAAATAGTCAAACAAACTCCACTGGGCCGCTTGAGATGGACTGAACCATGAAAACAGAGAATACTGTCCTGTAGGTTGTTTCTTACCACACATTCCCGCACCGCCACCATGAAATGCAGCCATCATATCTAATAAAATAATTGAATGTCAAATGTTGATGATGAGAGTAAACCAAATTATTATGGATGTCTAATACTACGTGACAGGAAAACTGCTTATGAAATCATACTTGTAAACCAGCTGTGTTCAGTCCTGATCCTGGAGCCCTAGTGTCCTGCAGAGTTTAGTTCCCTGCTCCACATCACTCTCCTGAAGACCTCGTTCAGCAGATCCAGATGCGTTTAATTAGGACTGGAACTAAACTCTGCAGGACAGTGACTCTCCAGGATCAGGATTGATCTAAACAGACAATAGATCAGTGAACACACACACACACACACTCACACACACACGCACACACACACACACACACACACACACACACACACACACACACACAGACAGACACACACGCACATGTTGTGTTTCCATGTTTTATGGGGACATTCC
>CM041812.1:32179973-32289796 GCA_023376895.1 Aspiorhynchus laticeps
CACTCTCTTCCAGCAGAAACGCCTGCTGCCCCGAGCTCACAGCATCATCATACTGATCCCGCGCCTGCAGGAGACAAACACATGCTACAACACAATCAGACAGCACTAGAGAAAGATGCAGCCGCTAGCGTCTGGACTCACGCTCTGTCTGTCCTGCAGCTCGGACACGATCTCCTGCTCTCCGATCTTGGCGCTGAAGTGGCAGACGGCGGCGTCGGCGGGCAGCGGGAAGACAAACACAGCCTCCAGCGGACGCTCCTCCTCGTTCACATACTGCAGACACGAGCGGACAGACGCCACGTGATCCCGGACCTGCAGCTCCACCGAGATGCTCTTCAGAGGAACTGAGAGAGAAACACAAACATCTCAAACATGTGCTCCTAAGAAAACGAGGCATGTGTAATTACAAAGAAATGTAAACTACACTATATTGCCAAAAGTATTGGCACCCCCTTCTTTAGAACAGAAAAATGCTCTTCCAAATCTGTGCCAACAACGATGGGAACATAATTCATGTATTTAAAAGTTGTATTTCATCTCTGTAGCAACAGTTTTGTAAGTGTCTAAAATGACTGAACCCATATGTACAAGTCATTGGTGTTTGGTGATGAGTTTTTGTCTCAAGGTCTGCATTTACAGTCACACCAGAGGTGTTAAACTGGGATTAGGACTTGGTTTTATGCAGACCAGTCAAGTTCTTCCACACTGACTCAATCAATCATTTTCTTTTTGAACCTTGTCTTATACACAGAGACATTGTCATGTTAGAATAGAAAAAAGTCCAAACTGTTGCTATAATATTAGAAGCACACAATTTCCTAGAATATCATTATATGCTTTAACAATAAGATTTGTACTCATAGAAATGACTAAAGTAGTCAAACCTGTTCATTAGAAGGGGTGCCAATACTTTTGGCAATATAGTGTATATGAAATATAAAGCTTTGATTATAGGAAGGAAGAGATGTTTATACCTGGTTCATTTTTTTCAGACACAAGCCCACAGCAGTTCACCATGATGACGCTCTGTGAAAACAACATTATACACTGCTCAAAAAAAATAAAAGGAGCACTTTTTAATCAGAGTATAGCATCAAGGCAGTTAAACTCCTGGATATTGATCTGGTCAGTTAAGACACTAGACGATTTTGAAGTCTTAAATGATTTTAAAACCATGGGAGACCACAGACATGAAGACAGTTCAACAGATTTTTAGTCTTATAATCCTCTGAACTAGATGATTAGACCAGACCACAGACTTGAAGTTTGTAGGAACGATTTCACAGTGCAGAACCGATCCTGCCTAAAAGTATGCAAGCTGCATAGGGCCCTAAAACACCAGGGGGTCATCTCTCAAAGATGATCTAACTTTAGTTTCATTTTTGAATTTGTCCAGCGGTGCGCTGTCGCCCTTTCTACGTAAAAATCAGTCAAATCGTGTAACGTGAATGTCATACAGTCTCTTGCTCGAGAGTTGAAAGCGTCCCGAGCCGCGGAAGAGACACTGTTTCTCAAGCGCTTTCCGTGAGCGTGATTCGAGACGGAGTGAAACACGGAGAAAGGTGTTTCATTCATTCATAACTCGTCTCCAGCACCACACACAGTTTTGCGTAGGAAAGTCTAGGATCGGCACCGACACAGTGACACGAGATCAAACGTGTCTAGAGAAGAAAAACAAATAGAGGATAATCAACACGGTCAGCTGGCTCTCCAGGGGTCCGTTCTTCGTACCTCGCTTAATACATCTGAGATGATGTGAAAGATGCCAGATCTTCTGATCCTGATAACTGATCTCTGGCTAATTTGGTTCTTCAAACGAATTTGCATATTAGATTAAAATATCTGGATTAAGTTGTCTAAGATTACGGCATGTTCTCGTGTTCCCCAAAAAGGGCAGAAGTATTGATACTGGAAACCACGATCAGCTGTGCAGTGATTGGCTGACGACACGATCAGCTGTGCAGTGATTGGCTGACGGAACGATCAGCGACGTGACATCATATCATTAAAAAACACACCTGTCGTAAAGTTGACAAATTTCTGGACTTTTATAAGGAAACAGCCAAGCGAACAAAACTACATAAATGTTATAATAGATAAAATGTTTTTAATTTATTTGTAATTTTTTTACATGGTTCCCAATTATTTATATTCACGATTTCTAGTATTTGTACAGGCTTTACATTTTTACTTCAGTGTTGTAATTAGCAATTAATTGAATTTTATCTTTGAAACAGATTTGTTACGTGACAGCATTAATTACAGTTTCTTAAAGATCATGTTATCTGCATCTGCTCCATCAAGCCCCTCCCATAATATCTGTCATAACTCAAATTAATGCACGGCTCAGATTAACTGTATAGCATGTGTGTAAGACTCCAATACAATTATAAAGTCATTATTTCATCACTAATAAATCTTTCAATGAGTAAAACTGGCTGTGTCTATAGTGTTATAGACTACACAGCATTGTTATCTTATTTTCAAATTAATTTTTTAATTATTTTAATTTTAAATTATTACTCTTATAATAAAGTACCGGTGGCTGTGACAGATTTTAAGTATCAATTCTTCTTAAAAAGATGCAATGTAATCCTGTTTACATGAAATAAGCTGCTCCTGAGCAGGTTTAAGCTTACGGACCTGTTGCTATGACAGCAAGTCCAGGATGAGCTTCGAAGAACCAAATGATCCCAGATCAAGCGAAATCATCAACAATCAAATCCAGCTAACTGAGTTAACGACGTACGAAGAACGGACCCCTGGAGCGCGTTCTGTTTCACAGTGAAAAACAAAGTATAATAAAAGAATGTGTGTGATGTTCTCTGCTTTCGTGGCATGTGTGTGTCTGCCAGGCTTCATCTATAGAAGCACACAACATCTGGTAGGTGACGCTTGGCTGAGCACACGTCAATGCTGTTTACGTCCGGCTCCAGTCGGGTTAGAAAATAAATGCGGTCGGGTCTAATTTCATCGGGTCTGTCTCGGGTCGGGTTTATCTTTTTAAAAAATGATTTATGCACGTCGGGTTCGGGTAAGAAGTGATTCGGGTCAGATTTTAGGACCCGAGACCTCTTGGTCGTGACGTCATAAATATATAAATTGTTACTGTAGTATGTTTGTTGTGTGTGCAGCTCGTTTGTTTTGATTTCTCCACGAGATTGCTGCGTGAGCCTCAACTGATTCCTGTCAATATTATCCATCATCAATCACCGTTTACACCAAAAGTAATAAAATCAGAATCATTCTCAGTGAAATTAACATTAACATCAGCATTAACGTCCAGCTCTGTTTCTGTATGTAAACACCAACCCGCCGAAGGTGGCTAGTGAGAGTGACCTTGTTACCCGCTGCTGCTGAAACCCACCTGCAAGCGCAGGTTACTACAGTAAATCATGGTAAATGATGGTGATTTGTAGATTGAACGGTCTGTATCATAGCACACATTGTTTCTGCGGTTGCTGCTTTAAACGAGTTTAAATCACAAGTCATTTGTGTTGTCGCTTCACACTGAACCACAGCGCTGTTCCTCATCAGCTCCAGTGAAGCTCGCAACCGCTGCGCTGTCGTTTGAGCTTTGAGGATAAACACACCGTGTGACGTGTTTCACACGAGTCCTGCTGTTTTGTTATTAACATTATATCCAGCATTTAGCAAACTCTTCATATCGTTTTATCGAGGAAAAGTATATCGCGATAATTATCGTTATCGTATTATCGCCCAGCTCAGAAATGAACACGGCACTTTTTTCGTTTTATTCTGCCAGCTGCATGACGCCGAGAATAAAATCCTGACTTTATAACAAAAATCGGAAACCGGAAGTTGGTCACCGGATAAACACTGACTGCTCGAACATGTTAACATGGGAAACTCAAACAGGTCTGGTGGTCTTCTTCTTCTCTTCTAAGTCTTGCGCAGTTATAATCGCAAACACTGTTGTTCTGTTAGTTACAGGCTTTCCAGTTAAACGAGTTTCCATCATTTCTCAATGTCTGACACGCCTCATCTTTCACCCACGGCTTGAACTAAACACTAACAACTTATCTAACACATGATTTACTAACTAGAGAATACACAAGTTTAACTAAGGTACTCGGAACAGTCCATTCTTCACTGTAGCTAGTGTTATTAATCATGAGTGTTTACATGATGCTGTATATCATGAGCTCTGCGTTAAACACACGATTGCGACAGAAATCACTCTGTTTATGACTTTAGATGCACAGCAAGGGGACAAAACACATCCACTACAAACGGAAAGCGATGAAATAACTTCGACGATCATCTTTGCTCTTTTACAAAGTGAAAGTAAACAGACTTACTGCTTTTAAAGCTCCTCTGTGCTTCAGAGACTCAGTAAATCAGAAGATGTCTGAAGAAGAGTAAACACTGCAGGTTTGGAAGGCGTGGCTCATGAATATTAAGTAGGCTGTGACGTTCTCTGGACCGCCCACAGCACGTGATCATTAACCTTTAAACTCTCTTAACATGACAAACTTATCCTGCAGAGATGATTGCATTGTACACCATTACCTCATCACCGGCATTTTTGCTTTTATGAGGATAACAGCATTGTTTTGGTCATCAATATGTCTGATAATAATTATTAGCACCAGAAAAACAAGCAATGTACAATCTGATAATACAAACTGTGAGATTTAGAGTGTTATAATAATAATTTTAGACTGTACGTAAATGTCTGTAAATCGCTGATTAAATAATATTCAGAATCCATTTATTCAGATTCAAATATTCACATTAATTAATATTCAGCAGCTTCCAAGACTTTTCATCAATACTAGATATTTAATACCAAACAAAGACATGATCCACATCTGCATATATAAATACAGTGTCCTCCACTAATATTGGCACCCTTGATAAATATGAGCAAAGGCAGCTGTGAAAATAAATCTGCATTGTTAATCCTTTTTATCTTTCATTCCAAAAATTCACAAAATTCTAACCTATCATTGAAGTAATGCAATTGAAAATGGGGGGAAATCTCATTGTGTAAGAAATACTTTCTCTAGTTCATGTTGGCCACAATTATTGGCACCCAATTATTGCAATGTCCTTTTCCCAGGGTAACAGCTCTGAGTTTTCTCCTATAATGCCTGAAGAGTTTGGAGAACACCTGATAAGAGATCAGAGACCATTCCTTCATACAGAACCTCTCCAGATCCTTCAGATTCACAGCTTCTCCTCTTCAGTTCACCTCACTCATTTTCTACAGGGTTCAGGTCAGAGGACAGGAATGGCCATAGCAGAAGCTTGGTTTTGTGCTCAGTGACCCATTTTTGTGTTGTTTTTGAGGTTTGTGTTTGGATTATTGTCCGGTTGGAAGATCCAAACATGGCCCATTATAAGATTTCTAACAGGGTCAGTCACTTATTGATTTTTTATATGTTGGTATTTAATAGAATCCATGATGCCATGTGTCTAAACAAGATGTTCAGGACCTCCAGCAGAAAAATAGGCCCACAACATAAAAAATACAGCAGTATATTTCATTGTACACATGGGGTACTTTTTTATCCCTGTGTGCACCAAACCCATCTTGAGTGTTTGCTGCTAAAAAGCTTGTTTTTTAGTTTCATCTGATCATAGAAGCCAGTCCCATTTTGAAGTTACAGTCATGTCTGATAACTGAATATGCTGGAGATTGTTTTTGGATGAGCGAGGAGAATTTTTCTTGAAACCCTCCCGAACAACATGTGGTGATGTAGGGACTGTTTGACAATTTTTTTCTAATGTTTTCTGACCCCGAGACTCAACTATATTCTGCAATTCTCCAGCTGTGATCCTTGGAGAGTCTTTAGCCACTCAAACTCTCCTCCTCACCGTGCATTAGGACGATATAGACACACGTCCTCTTCCAGGCAGTTTCGTAACATTTTCTGTTGATTGGAAATTCTTAATTATTGCCCTGATGGTGGAAATGGGGATTTTTCACTGCTCTAGCTCTTTTCTTAAAGCCACTTCACTAATTTGTGAAGCTCAATTATCTTTTGCTGCACATCAGAAATATATTCTTTGGTTTTTCTCATTGTGATGATGATTAAGGGAATTTGGTCTTTGTGTTCCTCATATTTATAATCCTGTGGAACAGGAAGTCATGGCTGGACAATGTCATGATCTTAGTCACCCTGGTGTGCTAAAAAATTTAAATATGAATGGAATATACTTCAGAGATATTTTACTCACAAGAATTTCTAGGGGTGCCAATAATTGTGGCCAACATCCATTGGAGAAAAACATTTATTTCATCATGAGATTTTCTCCCCACTCTCAATTGTTTTACTTCAATGATAGGTTAGAATTTTGTAATTTTTTTGAGGGAAAGATCAAAAGGATAAACAATGCAGATTTATTTTCACAGCTGCCTTTGCTCATATTTACCAAGGGTGCCAATATTAGTGGAGGGCACTGTATATCATGTGTTCACTGCTGTGTGTGTGTGTGCACTTTGGATGGGTTAAATGCAGAGCACGAATTCCGAGTATGGGTCACCATACTTGGCCGTATGTCACATTCACTTTCATTTCTTTTTTAGGACAATTATCTATCTATTTGATGTGAGACCCCATTAAGTTTAGACATGAAAATTAAGGCATGCGGTTTTACACTTACAACTGAAACATATCTAACCATTGTGCTCAAAGCTACACATTCAGTAAAGTTTGAGGTTGTACACAGTCTTGAAAAGGCTACAGACACAAAATATTAAGGAATTTTTTTTTGTGCTCCCTATGTAACTCAAGAGTCCAAGTCACTAAGAAAATTATCATATGAATATAGAAAACCCACTCATGATCATCTGGGTATATTTTTGTAAATGTTGTTTTAAATTACTTTTTTCTTACGCCACTACATCTAGAGCTCTTGTTCAGATAGCTGATGACGATGTGCACATTTTATTCATCGTACTCGTTTCTTTCAACATTTCCGCTTGAGATTAAAGCGTAGGTAATGTGACCACAATTAAGAACCATAGCACTATACTACATTCCCTTTGAAAAGTTTATAGACATAGTCGTTTATACAGGAAATATGTTTGCACAACAGAAATATGTATCAGTATAACAAAAACCTAATACTGAAATCCTCTCTTCTAAATATATTGTTAAAGTTTTAATGTTGCTTTTGATGGTGGCCTGCCCACTAGCTGATACCACTCTATACTTTCATTGTTTTTTAGATGAAGACTATTCTCAGAAACTGGTCAAACATGTCACGAGTGTTTGCAGGACAACATTATAAGATAATAAAAGGATAGTCCTTCTACAAGAGATTGTTTAAACTGAGATTGTGACGTACTGTAGAGCTTTTTCTGGTCTGTCTACAAAGCGGCCACGAGACACAACCCCCTCGATCTTACTGTTTCTCTGTTACATGTACATCTATTTCATTTAGAACACAAAGTTGCACATTACAAGTTGAAGATAATGTGGAAACACTATTTTCTTTGCACACGTCTCTAAACATGACTTTAACAAATAAATCACAGATGTCATGTAGTTAATTCATTGAAAGGTGCATGTTTTTTGACCGTTTTAGATGGTCTGCACCAGCACACAGACACATGTTTTAAGTATTCATCTGACCAAAAGGTTTGATCCTGGGGAAACAGCGGCTGTGTGTTGTCATGATTGTCTTCAGAATTGATCCACTTTTATTTAAACAATGCGGCATGAAGTTACTGTATTCAACAGCACAGTGCCTTGAAATATTGTAGTATATCTTTTTTTCCCTTCTAAATATCTAAACATGTATTTCGCTTAAATATTATTTGTTAAGTGTTTACAAAGTTGTCATGCTTGTTGTTGAATTTTATAACATACTGTATATTTCACCAAACCTAAAGGACTGAAAATAGGTTTAGCAAAAGTCCTCATTTCAGCTGTTAGCCTGAAAATGCAAGTCAACTGAGATTTCATTACTGAGATAATCTACAGAATGTGAAACAAGCTCACAGTTACATTAGAGTTTTGATTCTAGTTTATGTTGAACATTGTTTGTTACTGTTCCACAGGTTTAACACCTCATTACTTGAAGACACGTACTGTATAAATCACAAAGTTTTCCACTGTAGTAGGCCGACTCTGAAACCAGACCAAAAAAAAATAGCTTGAGAGTTGCAGCAGTATGAAAATCATTGTTTTTATCTTTCTATGATTTGTTTGTGTTGTTCTGAACCACGGTTTCATTTTTAACATCACAATTCATATTGTATTGTCATGTGTGATTGTAAAAGTTGTGTGTGAGTGTCTTGTTTTTTTTTGCAAACAGTACTGCTGTAATGTTAGCGTGCTCTTTGTGTTCTTGGCTTCTCTTTGTTCATATTCATCAATATTTATGTGAATTTCTTTGATTAAATAAACTATTGCTTTAATCCGTAATCTTCACCTCGAGACATTTACGTTATATTATTAATACTATCCTAGTTTATATCAGATATAAGATACAAGATAATGTCTTGAGATAATTATTTCTGTCTACATTCGTACATTCTATTCAGCTACACATTTTCTTTTTATTCAATTGATTGAAATTAAAAAAAGACTTGTAAACGATAACGAGTGATTCAACCTTTTATTTTTAACAATATATTGATGAATATACATTCATACACTGAAGTAGTGAAGAAAATGATCAAATCGCCGTTACACACAGTGGTCTAGCCAGAAAACAAAATCTCTGACGGCCAATATGTTTTTGTGTAATATGAAATTGACCTGCGATTCAATAATTTCACATATCATGGATTCAAAATTTCTTGCAACCAGCGACGAGCATAAATCTGTTACACACGTACACAGACAGAGAACCTCGTGAATTCCCATCTGATCCCTACGTTCAGTCATCACATCCAGAATTTCTCTGGTGGTTACACAAACACAACATCATTGTTCAGGTTTGTTATACCGAATAGGCGATTATACTGAATACACATACTGATTATTTGGTTTAAAATAAATTTAACATGACTGAAACAGCTCGTCTATCATTGAAAAAATGGTGTTTAACACAGGTACGTCGCTTTGCTCGAAATATAGACTCTTTTTGCAGCATTCAAAAGGGTTGAAAAAGGCCAGTCTCGATCATACTCATCAGAGTCAGACTCATCGCTAATTTGAGACAAAAAGTTTGTTTCAGAGTCCTCCCGACGTTTATTTACCAGCATGAGATCAATTTGGTCATGAAGCGTTTTGTTCATACAGGATGATATGGATATGTAGTCTGGCGGCTTGCTTGCATTATACCTCATGCCAGGCATTGCACCATCCCACTGGAAATTGTACCAAATTTTTTCATCCATAATAAAGTTTCTCCAAATTTGATTGTAGAAGTATGTCCAGTCTATGGCGGTCAAAAGCAGGCAGGAGCATTCGGGTGTATATTCATCGTAAGATTCCAAAACGTAGAGTTTCACAATCTGCAACTCTTTGTCAAACACAAATCTCCCCAGACGATCACAAGACACAGTGAAATCTTGTTTCACAATATCTTCATCTTCAATGAGAACCTTTCTTAGGCTCTTCCCTTCATTTTTCTTTGGTGCTAAAGTCAGCTCCTCTCTCATTTCAATAAAACTTATTGGCGGTGTTACACACATCATTCTTCTAGATGTTTTAGGACTGTTTGGAACAGCAGCAGCCATTGTAGCAGGAGACTGCAAGGTCTTCTCCGGTTAACTATGAGGCCGAATACCAAATTTTGAATGTAGGTAGGGCCTGTGGGTGTGAAAAAACAAGGATGTGGTGCCTTCAGTAGTCATAAACATTGGATGCTTTGATACATTCAGTGAGGTTATTATCTCTTAAACAATCTTATGTTTTCTTGTAAACAAGGCATTAAAATGATCGTGCTGGTAAATGCACCCTGTTTAATAGAATTATTTTAATTTAATAATGTACAAATCAGCCAAGAACTCACATTCACATCTCCTGTAAAATGTTAATGTGTTAAATGTATTATTATTAATCTTAAATGATTCAAAGTGCTACATGGATATTTCAAGATCAAATATTTTCAAAGATCCTTGTGCTGCATTCTATATTCACACACATTACCCAAAAAAATTGCTAAATACTTCATTTAATCAAACAAATTCACATAAATATTGACGAATATGAACAAAGAGAAGCCAAGAACACAAAGAGCGCGCTAACATTACAGCAGTACTGTTTGCAAAAAAAAACAAGACACTCACACACAACTTTTACAATCACACATGACAATACAATATGAATTGTGATGTTAAGAATGAAACTGTGGTTCAGAACAACACAAACAAATCATAGAAAGATAAAAACACAACGATTTTCATACTGCTGCAACTAACTCTCAAGCTAATTTTTTTTGGTCTGGTTTCAGAGTCGGCCTACTACAGTGGAAAACTTTGTAATTTATACAGTACGTGTCTTCAAGTAATGAGGTGTTAAACCTGTGGAACAGTAACAAACAATATTCAACATAAACTAGAATCCAAAACTCTAATGTAACTGTGAGCTTGTTTCACATTCTGTAGATTATCTCAGTAATGAAATCTCAGTTGACTTGCATTTTCAGGCTAACAGCTGAAATGAGGACTTTTGCTAAACCTATTTTCAGTCCTTTAGGTTTGGTGAAATATACAGTATGTTATAAAATTCAACAACAAGCACAACAACTTTGTAAACACTTAACAACTAATATTTAAGCGAAATACATGTTTAGATATTTTGAAGGGAAAAAAAGATATACTACAATATTTCAAGGGACTGTGCTGTTGAATACAGTAACTTCATGCCGCATTGTTTAAATAAAAGTGGATCAATTCTGAAGACAATCATGACAACACACAGCCGCTGTTTCCCCAGGATCAAACCTTTTGATCAGATGAATACTTAAAACATGTGTCTGTGTGCTGGTGCAGACCATCTAAAACGGTCAAAAAACATGCACCTTTCAATGAACTAACTACATGACATCTGTGATTTATTTGTTAAAGTCATGTTTAGAGACGTGTGCAAAGAAAATAGTGTTTCCACATTATCTTCAACTTGTAATGTGCAACTTTGTGTTCTAAATGAAATAGATGTACATGTAACAGAGAAACAGTAAGATCGAGGGGTTGTGTCTCGTGGCCTCTTTGTAGACAGACCAGAAAAAGCTCTACGGTACGTCACAATCTCAGTTTAAACAATCTCTTGTAGAAGGACTATCCTTTTATTATCTTATAATGTTTTCCTGCAAACACTCGTGACATGTTTGACCAGTTTCTGAGAATAGTCTTCATCTAAAAAACAATGAAAAGTATAGAGTGGTATCAGCTAGTGGGCAGGCCACCATCAAAAGCAACATTAAAACTTTAACAATATATTTAGAAGAGAGGATTTCAGTATTAGGTTTTTGTTATACTGATACATATTTCTGTTGTGCAAACATATTTCCTGTATAAACGACTATGTTTCTAACCTTTTCAAAGGGAATGTAGTATAATGCTATGGTTCTTAATTGTGGTCACATTACCTACACTTTAATCTCAAGCGGAAATTGAAAGAAACGAGTACGATGAATAAAATGTGAATAAAAACAAATATGTTCATATGATAATTTTCTTAGTGACTTGGACTCTTGAGTTACATAGGGAGCACAAAAAAAAAATCCTTAATATTTTGTGTCTGTAGCCTTTTCAAGACTGTGTACAACCTCAAACTTTACTGAATGTGTAGCTTTGAGCACAATGGTTAGATATGTTTCAGTTGTAAATATAAAACAGCACGCCTTAATTTTCATGTCTAAACTTAATGGGGTCTCACATCAAATAGATAGATAATTGTCCTAAAAAAGAAATGAAAGTGAATGTGACATACGGCCAAGTATGGTGACCCATACTCGGAATTCGTGCTCTGCATTTAACACATCCAAAGTGCACACACACACACAGCAGTGAACACACACACACCGTGAACATTACCTTTGGATTACGAGTCCGACTCTCTAATCATTAGGCCCCGACTCCCCCAAAATATTACTTCCCATACCGGGAGTTGAACCCAGGCCGCCTGGGTGAAAACCAGGAATCCTAACTGCTAGACCATATGGGACCATATGATCCTAACCGCTAGACCATACCGACGTAGTCAAACACTCTCAAGAAATTTTTCTTAATTTTAATTTATTTCTATAAACACTGAATGCTGATGGCTCTCAGAGAGAAGGCCTCACCTACAGTACAGTCCTAGTAATGACATATACAGTCCAACAAACAAAATGTGAGCCGCGTCATCCATAATCCTGATCGTCTGACTTAGTAAAATGTCAGTCACAATAGATCAGATAGGAGGATTTCTGTATTCTGTATGCATTATAGCAATTTTTCTTAAATGATGTATACAATTTTGCATTTCGTAATTCAATGATTTTTAGTCAATTCGCATTGCGCAAAGATAATTCCTATGTAAAGATTATGTTTGAATTCTTTCTATAACCTTTACAAAAGCGTGGAACATCATAGTTCTCAAAATATGTTTGCATTACATCAAATAAATATGACAGAAGTGGAGAAACGAAGATGTTTAGCACATGCACACATTGTAGATGCTTATGTTGCTTTATTTGAGTCACAGAAGATGGCATAGTATAAAAATTTGTAATTCTAATTTCTTTATCTAAAACTTGTCTTTATATTTTTCATAAGTGTTTCCATTTTCTCTTGTTTTCAGACTATTCTGCAGAAAATGAGCCTGCTGGGGAAAAAATACAAAGTAAGGACAGGTGAGGGGGTGAGTGGAAGCTGGTGGAGCTGCTCAGGGAGGACATCAAACTCCAGAGTGACAGAGACAGAGGAGAGAAGAACACAGGAGAGCAGGGAGAAACTGTTTTCTCTTCTTAAGAGAATGCTTAACAAATACATTATTTATTAGCCATTCTCTATTAGCCAAGAGAAAACAATGGAAAAAATGGGTATCTTTTTTTTGCTGCTGTGTGTGTGTGTGTGCAAGAAAAATATATATATATTTTTTGTAAATGTAACATTGTCTATGAAACAACCTAATTTCTGTAGTTTATTTTTGTGATGTAAGTTAAAAATGAAATAAGTTGTATACTTTATTAATTTTTGCAGTGTAATTTATTTGTAAATGAGTCCGAGTACTTTCTGTACATTTTGTATTTTTGTTTTGCATATTCACGTGTAAATAAAAGATAAGTAATTATGTACATTGTTAATTTTTTTAATGCAGCTTATATTTTTTTCACAAAATATTCTTCTATACGTTTATTTTTTGTCCTGTAAATAAATTGTTTTACACATTAAAACAAATTGTTGTATACATTACTGAAAGTACTTTTTACAACTATTTACAACATAGCTTAGGTTTTACATCAGAAAAACAACATCAAATTTAATCCCAGGCCTGCCTCCAGGTCTTCTGGGGTCTTCGGGAGGTGAATCTCTTGGTGGTAAATGGCCAGGACCTCCTCAGCGACTTGGAGGACAATGCAGTGGACAGTGGAATGAGGCATGTCAAACACTCTGGACACCACTCTGTATGATGTACCACTGGCCAGACAGAAGAGAAACGCCAGGGTCTGGATTGTGGCACCCCATCTGTGTCATCGTTCACTTCTCTGAAGTTCCAGCAGCACTGTCAGGGCCTCCCTGCTCAGCCCAAAACCATTAAAAACCTGTCCAGCGCTGACATATTCAGCTTTATCCTACAGTACAGGGGTCTGGTCTGATTTAGGGAAAGAAGGAAAAGAGAAATAGTTTAGAGCTATGACAAAGTAATTGGTAGAAGAAATATTGAGGTACTTTAGTAAACTACTTTTAGTAACTTAACCCTGAGTAGCTCCACCAGCTTCCACTCACCCCCTTACCTGTCCCGCGACACTTGCCCCCTCACCTGCAGAGCCGATCCTCCCTATACGCAGAATACGCACACTGCGTAGGGCCCCCGAAACACCAGGGGGCCCCCTTGCTCTCAAAGATGTTTTCATTTTAGTTTCATTTTTAATTTTGTCCAGCGGTTCTGAAAACATGAATGATCGTTACTTTTAATGCGGTGCGCTGTCACGCTCTCTACGTAAAAATCAGCCAAATCATGTAACGTGAATGTCGTCCAGTCTCTTGCGCTTACTTAAAAAAAAAAAAAAGAGCTACGAGCCACGGAAGAGATACTGTTTGCAAAGTGTCCATCAGATGTACACTTCATTTTCCTGGGAAACGGAGGGCGAATTTGAAGTTGCTTTCAAATTACGGCAGGCTTCGTCGCGTTGCGGTGACGCAATCGGCCTTGGAATGCGGTCTTCGGAGGGCGCATTCTGAATTGTGACAGCTTACGTCGTGATGCAATCGCACTTCAAATTCGCACTTTGGAGTCCACGCACTTAACATTGGGACACAGCTTTTTAGTGATGGGTCGTTCTTGAACGATTCGTTCATTTTGATGTGACTCAGGAAGAATGGGGAGTGATTCGTTCAGTCGCGCATGCGCAACATCTTATAGGTTCTGTACTGCTAAAACGACATACTACCACAACAAAATTACCAACTGTTCTGACTCTCGCGCACTCTTCAAAACTTTCTCTTCTCTTCTCTGTCCTCCTCCCCCTCCTCCTTCATCAACTCTTACAGCTGATGACTTTGCATCTTTCTTCACAAATAAAACAAGAACCATCAGTAACCAATTCCTCACACCAGAAACTAATAATAACTTCATAACGACAAATACACAATCTCTCACCTCCTTTTCTCCTCTCTCGGAAATGGAGGTTTCCAAACTCATTTGTTCCAATCATCCCACTACTTGTCCACTAGATCCTATCCCCACTCACCTCCTTCAAGCCGTTTCTTCTTCAGTCATACCTGCGCTTACTCACATTATCAACACCTCGCTTCACACTGGTACATTTCCCACAGCATTTAAGCAGGCTCGGGTAAGCCCACTGCTTAAAAAAACTGCTCTAAATCCAGCACTTTTAGAAAACTACAGACCGGTATCCCTGCTTCCATTCATTGCTAAGACACTTGAGTGAGTTGTGTTCAACCAACTCTCTTTGTTTCTTGCACAGAACAACCTTCTGGACAACAACCAATCTGGCTTCAGAAGCAGCCACTCAACTGAGACTGCCCTACTCGGTTACAGAGGCCCTGAGACTGGCAAGAGCAGCTTCCAAATCCTCTGTACTCATCTTGCTGGATCTGTCTGCTGCTTTTGACACAGTTAACCACCAGATCCTCCTGTCCACCCTCAGAAAGATGGGCATCTCAGGAATGGGCATCCACCACCTGTGGTTCGAGTCTTACCTCTCAGATAGGTCCTTCAGGGTGTCTTGGAGGGGTGAGGTTTCGAAGTCACAACATCTTGCTACTGGAGTTCCTCAAGGCTCAGTGCTTGGACCACTTCTCTTCTCCATCTACATGTCGTCATTAGGATCAGTCATTCAGAAGCATGGCTTTTCTTACCACTGCTATGCTGATGACACTCAACTCTACTTCTCATTCCAACCAGATGATCCGACGGTAACTGCTCGCATTGCAGCCTGTCTGAGTGACATTTCTAGCTGGATGATTGACCATCACCTTCAGCTCAATCTTGCTAAGACAGAACTGCTCGTGGTCTCAGCCAACCCATCACTTCACCACAACTTCTCTATACAGCTGGGTTCATCAACCATAACTCCTTCCAGGACAGCCAGGAACCTTGGAGTTGTGATCGATGATCAGTTAAGCTTCACAGACCACATTACTACAACGGCCCGGTCCTGCAGATTTGCCTTATTCAACATTAGCAAAATTAGGCCCTTCCTGTCAGAGCAAGCTGCACAACTCCTTGTCCAAGCTCTTGTTCTCTCCAGACTGGACTATTGTAATGCTCTCTTGGCGGGCCTTCCCGCATGTACTATCAAGCCTCTGCAACTGATCCAGAATGCAGCAGCCAGAGTGGTCTTTAATGAGCCGAAAAAAGCTCACGTTACCCCTCTATTCATCAGGTTACACTGGCTACCAATAGCCGCTCACATCAAATTCAAGGTACTGATGTTTGCCTACAAGACCACAACTGGCACTGCACCAATATACCTAAACTTGCTAGTTCAAACTTATGCTCCCTCCAGAAGCTTGTGTTCTGCAAGTGAACGACGTCTTGTGGTGCCATCCCAAAGAGGTACCAAATCACTCCCACGGACCTTTTCATGGACTGTGCCCAGCTGGTGGAATGACCTCCCGATCTCAATTCGAACAGCTGAGTCTTTAGCCATTTTCAAAAAAACATCTAAGGACACATCTTTTTCGCCAGCACCTGACCAACTAATACTAACACTTACCTATTCTATTTATATATATATATAAAAAAAAAAGTCCTAGCTACGTGTACTGTGCTAGACTAACTGAGACTTGTCATGACACTTGTATACTGTTGCTCTCTCGATGGTCTGATTGCTTCTATTGTTCTCCTCATTTGTATGTCGCTTTGGATAAAAGCGTCTGCTAAATGATTAAATGTAAATGTAAATGTGCTGGAATTAGTTCACATGTTTCGAGTCTTCAGGTTTTTCGAGTTGTTCGTTCATCATGTGACAGCCCCATATGCGTAACCTATGCAGTCTGAGGGAAAAAGACGTAATAATAATAATAATGACCAACTCTTTAGTTTATTACCTTTGTTACCACATTCAGTGTTATGGAAAAGAACCATCATGACAGAAATTCACACATTTATAAACTGTAAGAAATAAAAAGCTAAAATTTGAGACCAAAAACGCATCACGTAACTGTAAGAGTAAATAATAACAATAATAATAACTATGCATCCGTTTGTAAGGAAGGTTGTAAATAACTAATTTCTCTATCCAATGCTCTCACGTCACGTGACAAAAGAACGAACGACTCGAAAGACTCTTGAGATGAACTAATCAATTCTCTTTCCGGCTCAGACTGCATAGGTTTAGCTTATGAGGCTGTCACGTGATGAACGAACGACTCAAACCCGAAGACTTGTCAGATAAGAGGTGAGGTGAGCTAAAGACACAGGTAAACAATGAATTAATCTTTTCTGTTCCTTATAGCATTATAGTTTTGTATTGTTTGTAGAGTGATCAACGTTTGCATAAGTAGTAGACGTGTTAGGAAAGTAACACATAACATTTTAATTATATTTGAATTATAAATGAATGAAATTAACGAAATGACTCGAAAAAAGATTTGTTCATTTTACTGAACGAGACTCAAAGGTCCGAGTCAGTAAAATGATCCGAACTTCCCATCACTACTTACAGATGATAACTTCTCGCTCCAGTCCAGCAGGTGTCGCTATGAAGCTGTTCATCTGTTCGAGAATGGCCAGAGAAACCCAGAAGAAGATGAAAACGAAACCAAAACCAAAATATAAACTCAGTTTTTCTCTATTATTTGAGCGGATAAAATATGGGTTTCATAATTTCTGTTTAACGTTAAGCATGATTTAAATGTGAAGTTACAGGACCATTATTATTATTCTGGAAGTTTATCACAGGCTACTAACGTTACTCAGAAGAACCTGTCAGAAAATACTATTAAAACAAAGTTTTCTGGCAAGGGATTTTAAAAATCCAACGTTTCTGACGTTTGTTTTTTTTCACCCGTTTCTGTTTAAATTGATGCTGATAAATAATAACCTTCAATACAACAAGGAACGAACTAGGTTAGTTTTAAGTGCAGTATATCTATGTCCTGAACTTCTAATTAGAGTCATGTGTCATTAGAGGATCTGAAATGATTCAGAAGTGCTTATGCTACTCCATGGATCATCATACCGACCGGTAAACGCAGGAGGCGGCGCAGGGAACGCAGGCAAGAGCGGGGCTTTAGGGCTGGCCTGCTAACAAGACTAAAGACATCACCCCATAATCCTGCTCTGTCCAGCATCTTCCTCACAAACGCTGTCACGCAGCAACAAAACAGACGAATTGGATTTGATCATATCGACGCAAAAACAATAAAAGACTGCTCGGTGATAATCATATCTGAGAGCAGGCTTCACTCGGGGGTTTGTGAGGAAGCTATCGCTCTAGCAGACCGCACAGCGCACCGGGACAGAAACAGCATCTCCGGTAAGAGCAAAGGCTGATTATTTACTCGAATGAGGATAAGTGATGTATAGACGCCACCGTCACAGACAAACACTGCTCGCAGCACTTACAGTATATAACAATAAGATATATAATGCTCTTTTGCTTGCTGCGGGAGTTCACTGTTGTTATTGTTATGCATTACACCAAGCGCCAACACCAAACAAGCACATATTAATATTGTTACATTACATTTGATTATTTATAATTATTAATTATTATTAGTCTTTTTTTGACAGTTCTGCAGCTGTTACCTGGATGGGATGAATTCTTATTATTTATTTAATCAATTTTCTTAAATTAGGGCTATATTTATTTGTCCCATTTTTATCTAAATAATTTAGCTTTTTACTTCTTAAAATGCCAAATTGTATATGGCATTTTTGATTATTTATTATGTACTGTATATATTTATGATTAATATAAATGATAAATTAATAAATATGATCTTACAATAATTATAATCTATTAATTCATCTGTCTAATAATGTCTAAAAATATATTAATTATGTCTACCAAGCTCTGATAATGTATGGAATATTATATTAACAGACTATAAAACAATAATAATTAATAAAACAATAGGCCCATACCTTAAAGCACAGATGTGTCTGACACTTTAAAAATATGAGAATTCTGTCATAATTCTCCCAGGTGGTTCTAAACCTGCTTAAAGTTCTTTCTTCTGTTGAACACAAAAGAAGATACTTTGAAGAATGTGGGTAACTAAACAGCTGCTGGTCCTCAGTAACTTCAAAAAATACTATCAGAGTCATTGGGGACCAGAAACTGTTTGGTTACCCACATTCTTCAAAGCAGGGCTTGAAAACGAAAAAAAAAAAGCAATCGCTTCACTCCGAGCAGAATCGATATTTTAACGTTTCTGTTCCTGCATTGCACTGTATTATTATCATTCCGAAACCGGTTTGAGTCGGAAAAATACTGGTTAATAACTTTTTTTTTTTTTGCCAATAATAATAATAATAAGTACAGTGTTTTCTTTACTCAAAAAAAAAAAACAAAAAAAAAAAACATCGTCGACTTGATTGAACAGAGACTTTTAGAACTGAACTGAGCTGGACGATGCCATCGATGAATTCAATAATGAAATGTCTTTAACTGAAAATTGAGTGTTTAATCTTGTCATTTTACATTATTGACACTATTTTCCTATTTTGATATTGTACAGTTGCTTTGACACAATTTGTGTTGTTAAAAGCGCTATATAAATAAAGGTGACTTGACTTGACATTCTGGTGTGGTATGCTGGCTGCACTATGGCTGAGAAAAAAGCTTTGCAGAGAGTCATCAACTCTGCTCAGAAAATCACTGGTGCACAGCTGCCTTCACTTGCTGACATCTACAGCACCAGATGCTTACGACGGACCAGAAGTATAATAAAGGATTCCCACCCTGGCAAACACCTCTTCACTCTGTTTCCCTCTGGAAGATCCCTCAAGACACGCACCTCCAGACTCCAGAACAGTTTTTATCCTGTTTTTATAGAAGGCATATCACTCAATCACAAGCTTCAAGGTTGTGGAATACTAAAATACAGCTATTGGTGTAGCTGTGCAATACACTGTTCTCATATTTATATATTTAATCCTTAATTCTCTTGTATTTATTAATATCTCATTCACAACTGTACATATTTGCTACATTTGCACTATGTGAAGTTATTAACGTAATTTCAGGAGGAGTACGCCCATCTAATCTTCCAATTAACATCCAAGTATAAAGACAGCCTCTTACCACTTCTGTTGTTAGTTCTTTCGGCATCCCTCCTCCTCCCCATCTCCTCCTTTTATGCATATTTATTTATTTATTTATTAATTTATCTATCCTTCTGTCCATCTATCTATCTATCTATCTTTCTATTTATGGGGTCTGTCGGAGCTCACATAGAATGGTCTCTCTGAGCCCTCCATTGCAGACATCAAGCCAAATCTGTTTACCATTAATGCTAAAATTATATGGGCACACGAACTCGTGAAACCTATTTTGCACATTTGGCATGTATAACTGTTTACATTTGCAATGTTTACTTTTCTGTATCATTGTTTACATTTTGTTAAATGTACATTTTTGTATGTATGTGTGTACTTTCAATGTACTTTCAATGTGAGAGCAAAAATATTTAGTTGTACAGCTGTACAATGACAATAAAAAGCTATTCTATTCTACATGGTAATATTTGGCTGTAACTCAGTTGATAAAAAATAAAAAAACAGGAAGAGATCTAGCCTATCTTAACCCGCTGTGCTTATAGTCACAGCCAATACAGCATCATCTTTTCTAGATTTTGGCCAAATGTAGGCTACTAAACAAAAGAAAAAATCTGTTAACGCTTTAAAGACATTAAAGTATTTTTTTAAAGATATTTAAAAATGTTTGCTGCATTGTTTAAAAAACGCTACTCGTTTAAAATTGTGTTTTGAGAGGAAAAAAACATAGCCTAAGTTGCGTAGGCTCACGTCGCATTTTATTTTTACATTCAGAAATAATGTAGGCTAAAATGCCGGAGAAGCAAAATGTTTACAAACATTATAAACGCAGTTATTAGTTTCCTTCTCTCCATAACAAATCCTCTGGAGTTAAGGCTATGCATTTAGGCTATAAAAACGAATTTAAGGTGATGCCTACCTCTCTCATTCGGCACGAATCCAAATGTTTCCATATTTGCGACGTATCTGGATGCTAAAATATTGTTTATTGTGTAATAGGCTTTGTACTTTGCTTGCATCAATGTAAAACACCATCCTTCACATCAGCTATATCAGCACAGTGAGGTGGTCTCGCTGAACACAACAGATTGTACAACGGAGCAATGTAACCTTTATATGTTTCTTTAACTGTATTTTATTTTGATAATGAACAGGCTGCAGTGTCGCAAAAATATGTTGTGTATGTGTGCGCGTGAGGTGTGATATGGTCATACAACGCTGGTTGGTTATAGCCTATAGAAGCAAGACATCATTCAAAACTGTCAAGCTTTTTCAAAATAAAGAAAACTAGCCTACTTTCTGCCATCTCGTTTTCCTTTCCGTGAACTTTGGATCGTGTTACAATAAACCAAAACAGTAGATTTTTTTCTTTTGTTTTGTTAATCGGTCAGTGATTTAAGTAGGCTAGAATATTCAGTGTATAGGCCTATATATTCCTTGTAAGCCTATAGTTTTATTCTGTTTTCTCCGTTCACAGAAGCGTCGCAGGTGCGTGTAATCTGTTGAATCCATACACTATCCTCAGATAAACTCTATGCGACTCACCCATGAGGAGTTCACAGCTGAGGGCGGCGGGTGTTTCACTCCATGCGTCAGCTCACATTAACATAGGTCGTACTACTTGAATTCCTGATTGGTTGACAGCAAATTTCAAATATTAAATGGAACGATAAAATAACGTTATTAACCGGTTAATGGCCATTTCAAATTTTCGATTCTGTTCGGAACTATAAAATTTTATTTTGTTTCTGTTTCTGGTTCCGTTCCTGTCAAAATTTCGTTCGTTTTTGTTCCTTGAACCGGTTCATAGCCCTGCTTCAAAGTATCTTCTTTTATGTTCAACTGAAGAAAGAAATTATTACAGGTTTAGAACAACTTGTGGGTGTGTAAACAATGACAATTTTTTTTTTTTGGGTGAACTGTCCCTTTAAGTCAGACCTAACCGTGAGCAACTGAAATGCTTCTCTGCAAACTGCAAATTCATCATTAGTTACTGGACAGAGCCATTGATAACTTTCCCATTCAGCCCTACATCTGGAGAGTCTTGTGTTCAGAGAGCATATGTGAGCTCTAGATGTTTTAAACCGCGCTGGTTTAGTGCATGCTGCGCTCGCGTGAAAGGGCTTAGTCTGAGTCTGGAGACTCCGTCGCTATGGAAACAAAGATGCCAAAATACAATCACGCTCAAATGAGCTTCTCTAATACCTCAAATGAAATTGACAAATCGAGTCCCGTATCTACAGTTCTGCATTGACAATGTCACAGCTGAGAAACAAATCAAATACTATCTGAACAACAAACCATGGATGACACGAGAAGTTAAGCTCTGTCTGAGGGACCGTGACTCAGCCTTCAGGTCTGGTAATGCAGAACTGTGAAGTACAGCCAGATCCAACCTGAAGAGGAGCATCAAAGAGGCAAAAGCAGCTTACAGGCAGAAAATTGAAGGCCACTTCAGTAATGGGGACCCTCGAAGAGTTTGGCAGTGTATCCAACAACTCACCAATAATAAAAGCAGCACAAGCCCAGACAACAGCAGCACCAGCGACTCACTGGTGGAGGAAGTAAATCACTTCTTTACCCGCTTTGATGTCAGCACGGATGAGACTGAGTCTGTTCTGTTACCATCCACTGACAGCCTGGCACCTTCTGTGAGTACAGCAGAGGTGCTACGTAGTGTCAATCCCAGAAAGACGGCCGGTCCAGACGGCATTCCAGGAAGGGCACTCAGAGATTGAGCAGATCAGTTGGCAGAGGTTTTCTGTAACATCTTCAACCTCTCCTTGTCAACATGCACTGTGGAGGTGGCTGAACTCTCAGAATGGTGCATCAGTAACAACCTCCCAGCAGGCACAAAACAGGCACACAACGTCATAAGACGTTGGTATTTGGTTAAATTTTGGTTGCGACGTCGGGTGACCAAAATCCAATGTAAATCCAACATCTAATATCAATGTTAAATTGATGTCCAATACCGACGTCAGCTGACGTTGAGATTTGGTTGTTTTTAGGTTGTGTAACCAAAATCCAACGTTAAACCAACGTCAAATTGACGTCAAATATTGACGTCAACCCGATTTTCATTTTCAACCAAAATCCAACGTCTGTCTGACGTCATGTCCAACGTCAACCTGACGTTACATAGACGTCTGGTGCCTGCTGGGCTGGCACTCAACACCTCCAAAACAAAGGAGCTCATCAGCAATTTCTGGAAACTGAAAGAGGAACCACCCCCTCTATACACTGGAGGAGAAATGGTGGAGAGGGTGACCACCTTTAAATTTCTTGGCACACACATCTCCCAGGACCTCACATGGACTGTTAACACAACGTCCCTGGTCAAGAAGGCACAGCAACGGCGGTCCTTTCTGAGGATGCTGAGGAAAACTAACCTGTCTCGGCAGCTGCTTGTGTCCTTTTACCACTGTTCAGTAGGAAGCATGCTTTCCCATGGCAGGACCTATGCTCTCAATGTCAAATGCAGAAATGTTAATTCATGCGTTTATGACCTCAAGGTTAGATTATTGTAATGCTTTATTGGGTGGTTGTTAGACCCATCTCTTTAACCTGGCATACACCTAACACACTAATACACTTCTAATATTCAAATTCGTTAAAGGATTGTTAGGCTGCATTAATTAAGTCAACCGGAACCGGGAACACTTCCCATAACACATGATGTACTTGTTACATCGTAAGAAGATTGACATCTACGCTATTGTTAGTCTGTTTCTTTCTTATTCCGAGGTCACTGCAGTCACCAGATCAGATGGTGGATCAGCACCTAGAGACGACCTCTACAGCCCTGAACGTCAGCGGAGACCAGGACACCTAGATGAGCCCCAGAGACAGACCCCCAGTGAGGACCCCGTCACCTAGACAGTCTTCGGGAAAAGACCACTGGAACCAGTTGAGCCCTTACAATCTGACTTTGCAGCAGTTGGAATTGAACTGCTGGGTCGTCTGGCCAGAGGAGAATTGGCCCCCCGAATGAGCCTGGTTTCTCCCAAGGTTTTTTTCTCCATTCTGTCACCAATGGAGTTTTGGTTCCTTGCCGCTGCCGCCTCTGGCTTGCTTAGTTGGGGACACTTCATTTCCAGCAATATCGTCGACTTGATTGAACAGAGACTTTTTGAACTGAACTGAGCTGGACGATGCCATCGATGAATTCAATAATGAAATGTCTTTAACTGAAAATTTAGTGTTTAATCATGTCATTTTACATTATTGACACTATTTTCCTATTTTGATATTGTACAGTTGCTTTGACACAATTTGTGTTGTTAAAAGCGCTATATAAATAAAGGTGACTTGACTTGACATTCTGGTGTGGTATGCTGGCTGAACTATGGCTGAGAAAAAAGCTTTGCAGAGAGTCATCAACTCTGCTCAGAAAATCACTGGTGCACAGCTGCCTTCACTTGCTGACATCTACAGCACCAGATGCTTACGACGGACCAGAAGTATAATAAAGGATTCCCACCACGGCAAACACCTCTTCACTCTGTTTCCCTCTGGAAGATCCCTCAAGACACACACCTCCAGACTCCAGAACAATTTTTATCCTGTTTTTATAGAAGGCATATCACTCAATCACAAGCTTCAAGGTTGTGGAATACTAAAATACAGCTATTGGTGTTGCTGTGCAATACACTGTTCTCATATTTATATATTTAATCCTTAATTCTCTTGTATTTATTAATATCTCATTCACAACTGTACATATTTGCTACATTTGCACTATGTGAAGTTATTAACGTAATTTCAGGAGGAGTACGCCCATCTAATCTTCCAATTAACATCCAAGTATAAAGACAGCCTCTTACCACTTCCGTTGTTAGTTCTTTCGGCATCCCTCCTCCTCCCCATCTCCTCCTTTTATGCATATTTATTTATTTATTTATTTATTCATTTATCTATCCTTCTGTCCATCTATCTATCTATCTATCTATCTATCTATCTTTCTACCTATGGGGTCTGTCGGAGCTCACGTAGAATGGTCTCTCTGAGCCCTCCATTGCAGACATCAAGCCAAATCTGTTTACATTAATGCTAAGATTATATGGGCACACGAACTCGTGAAACCTATTTTGCACATTTGGCATGTATAACTGTTTACATTTGCAATGTTTACTTTTCTGTATCATTGTTTACATTTTGTTAAATGTACATTTTTGTATGTATGTGTGTACTTTCAATGTGAGAGCAAAAATATTTAGTTGTACAGCTGTACAGTGACAATAAAAAGCTATTCTATTCTACATGGTAATATTTGGCTGTAACTCAGTTGATTTTCTAAAGTGATTTAGTATGACTCATTGTTCTTGTTTATTTTCTTGAATAATTGTGATGTTGTTGATCTGCAGGTCACACTGAACGTTATCACACTGTTGTTTTCACAGCCAGTGCTGATCAGTTCAGCTTCAGTATGTCAGAGGACTCTCCGTCTGAGATCAGACTCTCACAGAAACACAGGTAACACTGAGTCTGCTTCACACAATCATGTAAAACACTGCTGGAGCTTCAGATTTTACCTGTGAAGAACAAAACCTTAACAAACTCTCCGTCTGAGATCAGTCTCTCACAGAAACACAGGTAACACTGAGTCTGTTTCACACAATCATGTTAAACACTGCTGGAGCTTCAGATTTTACCTGTGTACAACAAAACCTTATGCATTGATTTAGATTTGCAGATGCTTTGCAGAATTTTTAAACTACCTAAATGTTTTTAACATAGTCACAGATTAAAACAAAAAAAATCATTAGAATGAATTAATACATATTAAAAATGGCTAAATTTAGGACAATTATTGTGTATATTTCACAGTCACAGTCAGTGTTTTCCCCTCATGTCTTCTGTGTCATTAGTGTTAGATCAGGATCACATGAGTCCAGCTCTGTGTCTGTGAAGAGTGACTGGTCAAGAGAGAAGGGACCAAACTTCAGTGAGAAAACACCATCATCTGCCAAAAGGTATTTCATGTGCAACACTAATTTTTTTAATAAATATTAAAAATGGAAAAATTGAGGATAATTATTGTGCATATTCCACAGTCACAGTCAGTGTTTTCCCCTCATGTCTTCTGTGTCATCAGTGTTAGATCAGGATCACATGTGTCCAGCTCTGTGTCTGTGAAGAGTGACTGGTCAAGAGGTGAAGGACCAAACTTCAGTGAGAAAACACCATCATCTGCCAAAAGGTATTTCATGGATTTCTGTTTTAGAAAATATATCAGTGAATGTTTATCAAATAGTTAAATATTTACCAAAGTATTCACATTGTATTTTTTTTTGTTTGACATATAATTATACTTGTTCTCACAAAGAGCAATGCTTTAAAACACTTAAAAGGCCACTGTTAGCCACTGTTTTATTTGCTTATATGACAGAAAATATTATAATAACAGACCGATTTTTTCCTTTAATTAAAATCGGTACCACAATGCAACAAAAATTATGTACACAGATTATACACTTTAAAATTGAACTGAAACAGCTAATGTTGTCATTGTTCTCTTTCTTAAAACAAAATATTTACAAGAGATTTCTTTAATGTTTTGCCTAGAAAAACAATATTTGGTCACACTTTATATTAGGTGGCCTTAAATACTATGTACTTGCATCAAAAAATAAGTACAATGTACTTATTGTGGTCAAAATTGTATTGCAAATCAGTTTTGCTGCCATTGAGGTGCAATATAGGTAAGGTTAGGGGCAGGTTTGGTGGTATTGGTCGGTATAAGGGTGGTTTAAGGTGTAAGGGATGTGTCAACAATGTAATTATAAATGTAATTACAGAAATGAATTACAGATGTAATAACATATAGGTATTTTTCAAAATATTAGTACAATGTAAAAACATCAAATCAAATCACTTTTATTGTCACATCATCACAGCACATGTGCCTTGGTGAGTGAAATTCTTGAGAGCATGCTCCAGACAGTGCAGAAACAATTAACATATAGACAGTACCATTACATACTTACAGACTTATACAGATGACAATGTGCAATATACACATACATATACTCAGTACACACAGTGTACTATTTGACATACTTACAGTTATCAATACACATTATACACCGTATGTACACATTCTACATTATGTACACATATATACACATATGTACACATAATAATATGCAAAGGTGCAGTAGATTATACATAAGCTGGATACGCAAATGTCATGGATGTGCATTGGATGGTATCCAGTGGTAGCAGATAGATTGCTGTATTAGTGCAGTGTGTACATGTAGTCCAGTTTGAACTGTGGAGTTAAAGTGCAGTGCGTGGCATATTGTAAAGTGGGAGTGTGCTGTAGGGTGTATTAGTTCTGACTGTTCATTAGCCTGATAGCCTGAGGGAAAAAGCTATCCCTCAGTCGGCTAGTGCGGGATTGGATGCTGCGGAGACGTCTTCCTGAGGGCAGCAGAGAGAACAGTCTGTGGGACGGGTGGCTGGATTCATTGATGATCCTCCGGGCTTTCCTTATACATTGCCTGGTGTAGATATCCTGGAGGGAGGGAAGCTCACCTCCAACAATGTGGCGGGCAGTTCGCACAACCCTTTGCAGAGCTTTGCGGTTGCCAGCGGTGCTGTTTCCAAACCAGGCGGTGATGCAGCCGGTCAGGATGTAGAATGATCTGAGGATGCTGGGGTTCATTCCAAACTTCCTCAGCCGTCTCAGGAAGAAGAGGCGTTGATGTGACTTCTTCAGCACTGCATCTGTGTGAGCGGACCATGTGAGAGCCTCGGTGATGTGAACGCCGAGGAACTTAAAGCTGTTTACCCGCTCCAAAGGTGTCTTGTTGATGGTGATGGGTGTGTGTTCTCTGCTCTGTCTCCTGAAATCCACCACCAGCTCCTTGGTCTTGTCGATGTTGAATGAGAGGTGGTTCTCCTGACACCATTTAGTCAGGGTACTCACCTCCGCTCTGTAGGCCGTCTCATCGTTGTCAGTGATCAGGCCTATCACCGTTGTGTCATCAGCTCTCATAGGCGTTCTCTCATAGGCGTTCTTGTTTTCCAGGTGGGAGAGAGCAGTATGCAGGGTGAAGGCAATAGCATCGTCTGTGGAACGGTTGCTGCGATATGCAAATTGCAGTGGATCCAGTGAGGCAAGCAGCACAGAGCAGATGTAGTCTCTGATGAGTTTCTCAAAACACTTGCTGAAGATGGGTGTCAGAGCAACGGGCCTCCAGTCATTCAAGCATGTGATTTTATTTTTCTTTGGTATGGGCACAATGGTGGATTTTTTGAAGCATAATGGAACCACAGACAGAGAGAGGGAGAGGTTGAAAATGTCTGTGAAAACCCCGGCTAGCTGGAATGCGCATGCTCAGAGCACACGGCCTGGGATGCCATCAGGACTCACAGCCTTGTGGATATTCACCCGTCTAAAGGATCGTTACATCCGCATAAGAAATGGAGATTGCACTCGCCTCCTCTGCAACAGCCGCGGGAGCACTCTCTGTGTGGGCGGTGTTGTGAGCCTCGAAATGAGCATAAAAATGATTAAGCTCGTCCGGTAGAGAGGCGGCAATGTTCACTGTAGCTGGTTTGTTCCCTTTAAAATCCGTGATGTTATTGATGCCCTGCCACATGCTTCTTGCGTTGTTGATGTTGAATTGTTCTTCAACTTTGTTTTTATATTGTCGTTTGGCAGCTTTAATGGATTTCCTGAGATCGTAACTGGCTTGTTTTCGATCGTCAAAGTTCCGGGATTTAAAGGCAGATGTCCGTGCTGACAATACACTACGTCCTCTACACACTTCCTGATGAAACACGTTACAGTATCTGAGTACGCCTCTATGTCCTCATCAGACGCTGCCCGGAACATGTACCAGTCCACGTGATCAAAACAGTCCTGTAGTATAGCGTCCGATTGGTCCGACCAGCATTGAATTGTCCTGAGGGCGGGTGCTTCTCGTTTCAGTTTCTGCCTATAAGCAGGTAGGAGCAGAAAGGAAGAATGATCCGATTTGCCGAAAAGTGGGCTGGGGAGTGATTTGTAGGCGTCCCGGAAAGGAGAGTAGCAGTGGTCCAGTACACGATCACCACGCGTGTTGATGGTAATGTGTTGAAAGTATTTTGGAGCTATTGAAGTTGGCTTTGTTAACCTGTTAACCAGTGCACCCCATATTGGGAATCACAGCTGAAAATGACTAACTAACTTAAAATGGTAACAGTTCCTGACTTCAGTGTGCCACACACACAATTTTGGTGTCTTTGGAAAGAAGACCCTTTGGGCTTTACTATCCATCATCCATAGTTGATAATACTCAAATATATAAAAAGTTATAGACACTGAAGTGCCTTGATAAAAATTGTACCACACTGAATTTTTTTTAAATTTCATATAAAAATACAGGAAATCAGTCCTGGAGAAATCCAGAAAAGTAATGGGTTGAAAGTCACATGTCTCATGAGTTTATATTTCAAACCTGAAGAAGATACCATGAAAAATGAGATTCCTGCAGACATTTTTCTGCAGGAAAATGCCCCCCGTTTGAGGAAAAAATATTTCCTCATACCCCCCCCCCCCGTTTGAGGAAAAAATATTTACCAAATATATTGAAGGGTTCTACTACAAACTATTTAGTCATTATACATACCACTGCAGTTTTTCAATTATAAAACAGTAGACAGAATCTTAGACATCGTATCAGTGATTTATTTGAGCACTAGAAAAATACAATAAGAATAATTTTTGAGTGATGAAAAAAAAAAATAATAATAAAAAAAATTACTTAAGTACATACTCTGATTTCCTGACATACAGATGCTCCTGCTCATACATTCAGTAATCACATGCTGACGATCATTCATACAGATGGTAATCATACAGATGGCCCATATTGTCAATAATCACATTATAAAGGCCTTTTATATAGACTGCATTCACACTGATATCTGTGAACAGTCAGTAATAACATGCTGATTATCAGCCATACAGATGGTAATCATACAGATACAGGCCCATTCCCCACAAAACACGCAAACATATATGAACAATGTTGAAGAAAAAAAATAAAAGGATTATTTGTGCAAAAAGCCGATCGCTAAGTTACACCCTCATCAGATGACAGGTGCGTCACAGCGTGCGTCACGCGCCATCACGAGGGAGCGCCAGAATTCAAATAAACAATCTTCTGTGTATCTTTACCCTAATTTCTCAAACTAAAGCGGGATTTACAGCAGTGGATACATTTGAGAGTCGTTATCAGGATGATTCTAGTATGTACTGCAGTTTTTTTATACCCATTATAAAAATTAGTCCATGTTTTGATGTGTACTGCTTACACAAATTTAGCAAATACATTCCTTATAAGCTTTCTATCGAAAAACAGCGATCTATCGTCGATGCTTGAGGCTTGACCTTCAAAATGATATATAGTTTGTCAAGATTAATTTTGTCCCGTTTCATTTTATCTATTTGAAAACAATGACATGTGCAAACAAAGAGCTTTCAGTGCGCTGGCGTCCTGGTGCATGTTAACAGGTTAAAGTCCCCCGTAACAATAAACGCTGCATCTGTGTATGCGGTTTCCTGCTTGCTTATATTCCCATACAGTTCCTTGAGTGTTTGGTCTGTGTTGGCTTGAGGGGGAATGTAAACAGCTGTGATTATGATCGCTGTAAATTCCCTCGGTAGCCAGAATGATCGACACAGAAGCATATGAAATTTATTTGAAATTTACATATGAATTTGTTATTTTAATGTTTTACGTGCTGGATGTTGCTAGTATAGCTGTCTACAATAGACACACGCTTTTAAACATTGGTTCCTCCGTTGTGCAACTAGGGCTGGGCAATATATCTCATGCGATATGCATGCGCATCTCGTCAGTAAAGCCGGTTCCTTGATTAGCGGTTAATCTCCATCACCTGTTTTCAAATGGAGCGGCATTTAATACACGGTGCCGTAGTTCACAGACAAGCTACGCATATATCGACTGATATATCGCCTTTGATATGAACGTGATATTGCGTAGCTTGTCAGTGATTTACGGCTCTGTGTATTAAATGCCGCTCCATCTGAAAACAGGTGATGGAGATTAACCGCTAATAAAGGAACCGGCTTTACTGACGAGATGCGCATGCATATCGCATGAGATATATTGCCCAGCCCTAGTTGCACAACGGAGGAACCAATGTTTAAAAGTGTGTGTCTATTGTAGACAGCTATACTAGCAACATCCAGCACGTAAAACATTAAAATAACAAATAAAACATACGAAAAACTGCAGAGTTTTCTCGGAGCTCGCAACATGGCTGCCATGCTCGGCACCATCTTGGATCATGAAGATGTGTATGTACACAATAAGTGCATTGTACTAAATTATTAATTTAAATGCAAGTACACAGTAGTTAAGGCCACCTAATATATAGTGGGACCCAGTATTTTATTTTATTTTATTTTATTTACTAACAGTGTTCAACATAAGACATTGCATTCAGATGTTCAGGCTCACAGGAACCACAAGATTTTCAAAGAAAATCTCGAACGGCTATTCAAGGTAAGAAAAGCACTTTTCATAAATGTTTAATATTTGTATCTTAACCAGGGATGGGTATCGTTAAGGTTTTAATGGTATTACTACTCTTACCGATACTGCTTATCGATCCAGTACTTTAATGGTATTCTTATCAGTACTTTTTACTATTGTATATACTATATACTAAACAAATTAAGAGCTTAATTAACATTTATTTATATTCTGAAATGTAAAATAAATATAATTTAATGAAATTAATATAAAACATAAATTTGTAAATGCACCAGTGTGCAGGCATTTTTAGTGTTTTATATACATTACATACAGTAAGAACATGAACAAAGAAATAAAGTAAAACAAACTGACAAATACAATAAAACAAAGATACAAATGAAATAAACAGTGCATATTTTTTTTCATGGAGATCTACTAACCTTACTGTTCAGATAAGTAATACAGCCTACAAAAGAAATCTAATAAAATAACCAAATGTAAAATAACACTGCATAGTTTTCACAGTATAATTTGATAGATTAATGCTTATTAAAGCTAACGTAATTCAGATAAAGAACTGTGAGTGACTTTCTCTTTGCATTTTGTTGATGGCCCAATCTTCAGAAGGAGCCTGCATATACAGTCAAGTAAAAAAGCTAGGCCACTCTATTGAATTCCATAGTTTTCCATATCAGGACATAATAAAAAATTATCTGGTACTTGCCAGGTCTTAAAATTCGGAAACTAAAACCTCAGATGAACAACAACACATGACATATTGCATCGTGACATTGTTAATTTAACAAAAATAAAACCAAAATGGAAAAGCCATGTGTGACAAAGTTAGGACACCCTTACTGTTAACATAGGGATTAAGAGAGTAAGTAGCAGTCAGACCCTGCTGGTAGCACTTTATTTTACAGTACGTGTACTTTCCTGGTAAATACATGGTAAATATCTTGTACCTACAGGCAAGTGAGTGGTAACACAAGATACTTACCTGAAGTGTATGTACATGGTAACAAATAAGAAACACGGCTATACTTAACAGTCGTACATGCATAGTTTGTACATAATTAGCTTGTACATACAGACAAGTGTGGGTAATAATGGTCACTTACAGGTAGTGCCCGTACATGGTAACTAATTAGATACTTTACTTACTAATGTATATACATGGTTAATATGTAGTACTTATGGACAAGTGGGTACAAACAGGCACGTCCTTACAGTATCCGTATATGGTAACTAATAAGGCACATTACTGTACATACTAATGATATGTACATGGTAACTAATTAGATACTTTACTGTACTTACTAATGTATATGGATGGTAAATATGTAGTACTTATGGACAAGTGGGTACCAATAAGACACATTACTGTACATACTAATGATATGTACATGGTAAATGTGTAGCACCAATGGAAAAATGTGGTATTATGTGGTAACAAACAAAACACATACTGTACTTGGTATATACGGTATGCTTGGTAAGTCGTAACCTTATCTAATAAAAAGAGGACTGTTTTTCAATTGCTTGTGTAGGACTGTTAATGCTAAAATGCTGTCCACAACAGTGCTTACAAAGTTTGAAGAACTGGTTATTCCTGTGTAATGTTTATGTAAAATGGTGCACTTTATTTTACAGTCCTATTTCCATATATTTCCGTATGCACCTATTAGTTAATGTACAGAATAAGTTATGCGGTACTCAAGTTGGGGGGTATAAAGATGGACCAAGGTACTTATTGAGTAATTGATGGTAGGTGCCATTGCAGTTTGGAACTTTGGAAGTTGTTTGGGAACACGGCAGTAACTGTGCAGCACTGTATAGTGTTAATACTTAGCACGCACACTCATTTTAAATAGGGATTTTGACACATAACAATCAGGAGTTGCAAGTGCAAGTATGAGTCCGGTAGCTACTGTATAATTCCAAAATAAAATCTGTCTACACACATAATTATTAGGAATGTACATCATCAAAAATCCTTATTGGACCAATTAGTTAAGAGAATCAGTGTCGTTAAAGATAAGGTAGGTTAACTGCAAAAACCTCAATAAACTGGAGCAACGTTGTAAAGAAGAGTTGGCCAAAACTCCAGAACAATGTGAGAAACTGATAAAGTCATACAGAAAATGATTACTTCAAGTTTTTGCTGCCAAAAGTCGATCTACGTGCAATTGAATCATAGGGTGTCCCAACTTTGTCGCACATGGCTTTTCCATCTTGGCTTTTCTTTTGTTAAAGAAATAATGACACGGTGTGAAATTTCATGTGATGTTGTTCATCTGAGGTTTGATGTTCCAAATTTTAAGACCTGCCAAGGACCAGATAATTTTTTTTTATTTTGCCCTGATACAGAAAGCCATGGAATTCAATAGGGTGTCCTAACTTTTTCACGTGACTGTATATTGACACATCGGATATTCTACCAGCTGTTCACGTTCACTTAAGACATAAACTGTGTTTAAATGAGTACTATCGGGCATATTTTTGTGTATATTTTTATGATCCTTGGAAGCAAAAATCGAAATCAACAATAAAATTAGCTTAATATCACAGCATCAAGCCTGATGTTACATGTTGATCTGTTTTAGTTTAGGTTTCTATGTCTCCGTCATCCTACCTAGTTTGTTTCCATGGTTATTAGTTAATTAGCTCCACACCTGTTTCTGTTTCTCCTTGATTGTGATTAGTATTTAAAGTCTGTGTTCTCCCCTGTTCCTTTGTCTGCTATCGTTTAAGATTTGTGTTTGATTGTACCCAGTTCCTTCTGGGGATTATTAAAATAACCTTTTGTTTATGTTCCTTTGTCAAGCGCTTCACTTTACACATCAGACACGGAACAGAATAGCAGACCCACAAAGTTGAAAATATTTAGCGGCGTTTTTTCTTTTTTGTTTTTATTACTTTTATCCCTCTCCCTCTATGGACCAGCCCGCAGTCCAGCTGCTTTGCCTGGAGCAGCAGGATCGTCCGCTGGAAGACCACACAAGGGACTTTATCGATCTGGCATGTCTTACACACTTCTCGGACCGCTCGATCTGTGTCTTCTACATCACCAGCCTGAGCGAGCGGTGTAAGGCACGCCTGCCAGCGGACGGTCCAAAGGAGAATTTCACTGCTTGTGTGGAGTGGGTGCTGGAGAATAATGGACTGTTTTTCTCCATCTGCCCTGCCGAGGACAACTCCAGCCCCACTCCCGATCCAGAGCCCAACGAGCCCTCACCATCTCGCTGTACAGAATGTTCGCCAGAGCCCACCGCAGCCACAGAGCCCGAGCCGGCCGCGATTATTAAAGAGTCCACACCACTTAAAGTGACAGAGCCTCTCATCGCCCCGGAACCAGGACTCAAGAGCACGACTGACCAGGTGCGTGAGCCAACAACACCGTGCGACGTGGGAATTATTGTGGAAATTGAAGGAATGGAGGATAAACCCACCCACACTCCCACCACTGAGGGTGAGCTGTTGCTGGACTCTATAATATGGGACTGTTTGAGTGAGGAGGAATTCTGGCCTCTCCCTTTCCCGCTGGTTCCGTCCAGCTCTCCAGAGCCCCTGCTGGTTCCGCCCAGTACTCCTTCCTCAGCCAGTTCCTCAATCTCAAGAAAGCTCCCACCCAGCCTCCCACTCCCTCCTCCTCTGTATCAACCAGCCTGTCCATCATTCCTGCCTCGGCTGCCTCAGGAAAGCCCCTCAGCTCACCCTCAGCACGCCATGTCCGGTGGGTCGGTTGCGCTTCGGGACTTCCAGCCTTCCAGCCTGCCTCCAGCCTTCGAGACCCAGACTCCACCTCGGTCCTCCGATCCATCGGCTCCACCTTGGCTCGTGGCTCCCTCGTCTCCACCATGGCCCGTCATTCCACCAGCTTCACCGGGCTCCCTCGTCCCTCCGGCTCCGCCTTGGTCAGTCATCCCCCTGCCTACTCCACGGGACTCCACTCTTCCAGCTCTGCCTCGTCCCTCTGGCTCCGACGGGCTCCTCCCTCCCTCCGGCTCCACCTTCATCCTCCGTCACTCCGGCTCCACCGCATCATTCCGGATCCCCGCCTCCGTCTCACTCGCCTGAGCCGCTGGCTCCGCCTAGGCCCTCCGGATCCTCTGTGTCACCCAGGCTCTGCGGCTGCTCTGCTCCAACCTCGGCTCCTACTCCACCAGCGTCATCTCCGTCAGTCGGCCCCCTGATATCGAAGGTCCCATCGCCACCATGGCTCCTCCCGCCGTCAACTCCACCGTGGGCCGGCATCCTGGCTGGCCTCTGGATTTCCACCTGGCTCCTCCCACCCTCCACTCCCCCATTGACTTATTTTTTGGACTCTTTTTGTTTATGCCCCTTTCCCATTACCTGCACCTCTCCTGCTCCATGCCCGCCTCCTGAACTCCCACCCTCCCTCCTCTGTTGGACTATGTTTTTCGGAGCGAGGACACGCCGTTCGGGGAGGGGCGAAATGTTACATGTTGATCTGTTTTAGTTTAGTTTTCTATGTATCCGTCATCCTACCTAGTTTGTTTCCATGGTTATTAGTTAATTAGCTCCACACATGTTTCTGTTTCTCCTTGATTGTGATTAGTATTTAAAGTCTGTGTTCTCCCCTGTTCCTTTGTCTGCTATCATTTAAGATTTGTGTTTGATTGTACGCAGTTCCTTCTGTGGCTTATTACAATAACCTTTTGTTTATGTTCCTTCGTCGTGCGCTTCACTTTACACATCAGACACGGAACACCTGAAGTGTAAGCAGCCATTTGAATGTTTATTTCTCTCCTTTATCATCACAGTTAAACAGGGCTTTAATATTGTGCGCTCTGTAGCTCCTCCGCGTGAGCGCAATAGTCCTTGTGTCCTAATATTATTGTATATAAAAACAGTGACTCTGGCTAAATAGTATTTGCAGGATAATGTCTATATAGCAATAATAAATGTATGTGTAATTTTCTTAACATCAGAGCTTATCGATACATCAGTCTTTCATAACTTAGCATCAGGGCCCTTTTAATCCCGGGTTTCAGTACCCATCCCTAATCTTAGCAAACAAATACTTTGTTGAAAAAAAATCTTACTGCAAAACTATTTAATAGAAAAAGAATAGAAATATATTTCCTAATTAATCTTGATCATCGACTCTTCCTTTTAAGAGACCAGTAAATGAAGCTCTTAAAATTTGTATTTTTATTTCTTAAAATTGTAGCTAATCAACATTTTTGTTTGTCCTTTAACTGTTTGTTTTTTTATATATATATGATTGAATAAATGGTTTTGACCATATATGGATGTAAGATCTGCTTACATTTTGTGGTTCTGTTTCTCCTTTTTCTTGCTTTCCTTGTAGGATCTTGAGAGCAAAACAATCACATTTCTAAAGAAAGAACTGGAAAAGTTTAAGAAAATGTTACAAAAAGAGAACACGCAATACTTTGTGAAGGACTTTAATGAGAATAGAAGCAGTATCAAAGAAGCAGCTCTCGATCTCTCGCTCTGCTTCCTGAGAGAGATGAAGCAAGATGAAGTTGCTGATACTCTAGAAGGTAAGATACCCACCATCTGTCAGATTGTCACTTATAGATGTCAAAGAGAAAATTAACATTAAAAATATCTGTATTTTTGTTTCTGTTTAGGTGAGCTGGTCTTCAATCATCAGCTGAAATGTAGCTTAAAGAAGAAGTATCAATGTGTGTTTGAAGGAATCACAAAGCAAGGTGACTCCACACTTCTGAAGAACATCTACACAGATCTCTATATCACTCAGGGTTGTAGTGAACAGGTTAATACTGAACATGAGGTCAGACAGATTGAAGTTGCTTCCAGACATCATGAATCACAAGAAACACAGGTTGAATGCAAAAATTAGTTTGAAGCACCTGAACAAGACAAGCAGATCAGAAGTGTACTGACAAAAGGAGTTGCTGGCATTGGAAAATCAGTCTCTGTGCAAAAGTTTGTTCTGGATTGGGCTGAAGGAAAAGAAAATCAGGATATCAGCTTCATATTTCCTCTTCCATTCAGAGAGATGAACTTAAAGGAGAAAGAAAAACAAAGTTTGATGGACCTTATAACTCAGTTTTTCCCAGAAACAAAAGGACTAAACCTTACAAGAAGAAATCAATTCAAAGTCTTATTCATTCTTGATGGATTGGATGAATGCCGTCTTCCCCTAAACTTTGCTTGTAATGAGACGTGTTCTGATGTATGGTCACCAGCCTCTCTGGATGTTCTCCTGACAAACCTCATCAAGGGAAATCTGCTTTCTTCTGCTCTCATCTGGATCACCACCAGACCAGCCGCTGCCAGTAAGATTCCTCCTGACTGTATCGACCGTCTGACAGAGATACGAGGATTCAGTGATGCACAAAAGGAGGAGTACTTCAGAAAAAGATTCACAGATGAGGATCAGGCCAGAGAAATCATTGATCATGTTAAACAATCAAAGAGTCTCTTTATCATGTGCCACATCCCAGTCTTCTGCTGGATTTCAGCCACTGTTCTCCAGAACATTTTGAAGCAGAAAATAAATAATGATGTGAAAAGCAATCAGGCTGGTGACCCCTCCAAAACACTGCAGGAATCAAACACTGAAGACTCTCCTAAGACTCTGACACAAATGTACACACACTTTCTCCGCTTTCAGATCCAGCAGAGCAGAAGACAGTATGATGGAGAATACACACCAGATGTTTTCTGGGATAAAGATGCCATCCTTTCACTGGGGAAACTGGCCTTTCAACAGCTGCAAAGAAACAATGTGATCTTCTATGAATCAGATCTGGAAGCCTGTAGTATTGATGTCGATAAGGCATCATTGTATTCAGGCATGTGTACCCAGATCTTTAAGGAGGAAACAGGGATCATTCTTGGTACCATGTACTGCTTTGTTCACTTGAGCATTCAAGAGTTTATTGCAGCCCTTTATGCACATCTGTGTCTAGACATCGACAAGAAAAGTGTGTTTGTTCAAGACTCTACAGAACAGGAAAACAAAAGTGAAGCCATGATTGATTTGCTCAAGAGTGCAGTGGACAAGGCACTCGAGAGTGAGAATGGACACCTGGACCTTTTCCTTCGATTCCTCCTCGGTTTGTCACTCCAGTCAAATCGTCGACTCTTAAGAGGTCTGTTGACACAGCAAGACTGCAATGACCAGAGCAAAAAGGAAATAGTTCAGTACATCAAGCAGAAATTTGAAGCTGATCTGTCTCCAGAGAGATCAATCAATCTGTTCTACTGTCTGAATGAACTGAATGATCAAACTCTGGTGAAAGAGATTCAGAACCACCTCAGCAAAGGAAGTCTCTCATCTGCTGACCTTTCACCTGCCCAGTGGTCTGCTTTGTCCTTTGTGTTGTTGACATCAGAGGAGGAGCTGGAAGAGTTTGAGCTTCAGAAATTCAAGAAATCAGACGAGTGTCTCATTAGACTATCAGCAGTCATCAAAACCTCCAAAAGAGCACTGTAAGTCAAACTAAACAAAATGTTTCATTGTCCACTTGTGTTGGCCCTTGCCACAGTTAGCTAATATTATTAACTGTTCAAACGTTTGGAGTGAATATCAACTGGTAAACAACTACCTAACCATGTTAATATTATTTCAGTAACTTGCTAATCAATTATTTTGATGTAGTATAAGCCAGGGGTCTGCATGACAACCTACAGCATTAACAACAGCATGTTTTATTTAGTTTTGATTGTTGTCAAGTTGAAACTGAAATTTAAAAATTTAACACATTCAGTCTTTCTGCAGTAGCAGTAGTACCAAGTACAAGGTCAATGTGGTACCTGCTAATAGGTAACTGCTTTCAAAGGTTTCCATTTACAGTGTGTTTTTAGAGCATTGAGCATTATTGCCAATGTTGAGCACTTGAATGAAATGACAATGATTTTGTCAGAATTGACTAAGTATAACTTCTCAAGACAATGGATCTAGCACTTTCAAATGTATAATTCATTGCCATTAAAGTTAAAGGTATCTATATTTTAGCTAAAGGCTAAAAATGGATTTAATATTTGCATTTAGCAAATGTGTTCAATCTAATTATTCTGTAATCTTATTTCCCTTGTAGACTAAATGATTGTGGTTTAACAGACAAATGCTGTTCAGTTCTAGCTACAGTTCTTGGATCAGATACCAATCTGAAAGAGCTGAACATGAGCAATAACAATCTGAGGGATTCAGGATTGAAGCTGCTCTGCACTGGATTGAAGAATATAAAGTGTCATTTGGAGATACTGAGGTAAGTTGTGTGACAATAGACAAAAGTCAAATTGAGCTCAACAAAAACATAAGCTGAAATCCAGACTTGGCTAATGAACAAGTCTGTATGTTGTGCAGGGAAATAGTTGTATATTTATGCTGGTGTTCTCTTTCTAAATTCGGTCTGTCATTGACTTTGCCTAAGCCAATAGTTGTGTTATACCGTTTATAGAATGTATTTGGTTATGGGGCAGTCGTGGCCTAATGGTTAGAGTCGGACTTGTAACCCGAAGGTCACAGGTTCGAGTCTCACGTCTGGCAGGGATTGTACGTGGGGGGAGTGAATGTCCAGCACTCTCTCTCCTCCTTCAATACCACGACTGAGGTGAGACCCTTGAGCAAGGCACCGAACCCCCAACTGCTACCTGGGTGCCGCAGCATTGGCTGCCCATTGCTGCGGGTGTGTGTGTGTGTGTGTGTGTGTGTGTGTGTTACAAATCATACAGAATTAGTTTTTTTGAGAAAGTAAAAATGCACAAGTTTTTTAGGTAAAAACCATTATGCCTATGGAGAGTCCCTACAAGGATAGCTGACCAGACTGTGTGTGTGTGTGTGTGTGTGTGTTTGTTTGTTCACTACTCACTTCTGTGTGTGTGCACCTGGATGGGTTAAATGCAGAGCACAAATTCTGAGTAAACAGTCAAAATTGTCATCAAAGATGAGGATTTTGGGCCCTGAGAGTCAAAGCAGTGGTGTCTAAGAATTAAAATAATGATAATAAGTAAATTGTTTTATCAGGCTATTATTATTTTTACATTTTTACATTGAATTTAATGATAAAAGATACTGTATGGGGTTCAGAGTTTACCTCTTGAAATCTGGACTATTTTAATATTTTGTTTAAAATAAGTAGGAAAAGGAAGGAAAGGAAAGGACATGACGTGTGGCCAAGTATGGTGACCCATACTCAGAATTTGTGCACACACACAGCAGTGAGAAAATAACAAAGACACACACAATGTGAACACACACACACACACAAACCGTGAACACACACCTGGAGCAGTAGGCAGCCAATGCTGCAGCGCCCGGGGAGCAGTTGGGGGTTCGGTGCCTTGCTCAAGGGTCTCTCCTCAGTCGTGGTATTCAAGGTGGAGAGAGTGCTGGTTATTCACTCCCGCCACCGGCAATCCCTGCTGGTTCTGCAGTTTTAGATTTTCAAAAAACTGTTCTGTAGGATTTTATAAGCTTGTTTCCAAAAATGTCCTCTCAAGGTCAGAATTTACTGGTATTAATATCCTAAGCGAATACCATAAAAGTCTCACAAAATAATAATGAAAATAAAAATATTATTAAACAAAAATATATTACATGGATTTTACTGAAAAGAAAAAAGTTACATTTCAGCTGTTCGGTCCCTTTTGACTGTGAAAATCACGAGTGAGACTCACAAATGAGGAGCATCAGATGGTTAAATATAGGTAGGAATAAGATAAAATAATAAGTAAAAACAATAAAATAAAATAAGGAGTAAAATGTGCAATGAACTAAAGTGTGCAATACAGTCTACTGTGGATTTAATAAATATTAATATAACCAGGGATGTGCAAGAGGAATGTGCAAACAGGTTGTACCGGGTATGTACACATAGCAGCAATGTGGATGATTGAGAATGATGGGTGTTCCAGTTAATTAAATTGAGTCCTGTAGATGTTATGAGACTGAGTTCAGGAGCCTGATGGCCTGAGGGTAGAAGCTCCTCCTCAGTCTCTCAGTTTTTGCCATCACGCTTCTGAAGCGCTTGCCAGATGGCAGTGAGATAAAAAGATGGTTACCGGGGTGATTTGAGTCCTTGATTATTTTTACAGCTCTGCTTTTGCAGCGTTTGAGGTAGATGTCCTGCAGAGAGGGGAGGGCAGACCCAGAGATGCGCTGAGTGTAGGGCCGCTGCTGTCTCTTCCTGAAGTCTACAATCAGCTCTTTAGTTTTGCTCACGTTCAGAGAGAGACAGTTGTCCTGGCACCATGATGTTAGTCTCTCTACCTCACCCAAGTATGCGGTCTCATCATTGTTGGAAATGAGGCCCAGAACCACAGTATCATCAGCAAATTTAACAATAGAAGTGGAGCTGTGAGAGGACACACAGTCGTGTGTGTAGAGAGAGTAGAGCAGGGGACTCAGAACGCAGCCCTGCGGGGCTCCTACGTTCAGGGTGATGGAGTTGGAGGTGAACTGGCCCATTTTCACCACTTGTGGTCTGCCGGTGAGGAAGTCTTGGATCCAGTCACAGAGTGTAGTGTTTAGGCCGAGGTCTGAGAGTTTGACAGCTAGCTTGGTGGGGACTATAGTATTGAAAGCTGAGCTATAGTCAATGAATAGCAGTCTGACATAGTTGCCATTTTTGCTGTCAATATGTGTGAGGGAGGAGTGCAGTACCTGAGAGATGGCATCATCAGTAGACCTATTTGGGTGATAGGCAAACTGAAGAGGGTCCAAGGTAGCAGGGATGGAGGAGCATATGTGTTTCTTTAAAAGTCTCTCAAAAACCGACAGTCGACGTTAAGGATGGCTCCGCTCAATTTGTGCTTTTATATACTTTTTTACGTATTTTTACTTTCTCTTTTTACACACTTAACGTCTGCACTATTTATATACAACAAAAGAACACGTTTGGACATTGGACACCGCTGCACTAACCTGCTTCAGGACACTTTATCCATGGATCCAGCGTGGCCATTGGAGATACTTCGGAACACCGAGGTTAACAAAGGCCGCCTGAATAATCGCAGGAGGTGGAAGAAACACCGCGGGCGACGAGCTGGAATTCGTGACAGACTGAGAAAAAAGGCTCACAGACCTCCTCTACCGAGTATTCTGCTCGCTAATGTCCAATCCTTGGAAAATAAGATGGACGATCTTAGAGCCAGGATAAGTTTCCAACGGGACATTAGGGACTGTAACATCCTTTGTTTGACTGAAACATGGCTCACTCCCTCGGTCCTGGATACCGCTGCAACTCCGTCTGATAACTTTTCTGTTTTATGGATGGACCGAACAGCCGAGGCCGGAAAAACCAAAGGTGGTGGAGTGTGTTTCATGATTAACAAGAAATGGTGTGACCCCAGGAATATCTCCATTCTGTCGCGGTCCTGCTCGCCTCATCTGGAACATCTCTCCATTATCTGCTGCCCATTCTATTTACCCCGCGAGTTCCCAGCGATCATCGCTACTGCCGTTTACATTCCACCACAGGCAGACACGACCTTGGCTTTGTCCAAACTCCACGATGTGATCAGCGGCTACATCAACAAACACCCTGACGCTGCCTCTATCATCGCAGGGGACTTTAACAAAGCCAACCTCAGGAAGGTAATGCCCGAACTTCCATCAGCATGTATCCTGTCCAACTAGAGGACCGAATACACTGGATCATTGCTAAACTCAGTTTAAGAATGCCTACAAAGCTCGTTCCCTGCCGGCTTTTGGTAAATCGGACCATGCCGCCATTTTCCTCACACCGGAATATAAACAAAGGATCGTTCAGGATTCCCCGGGGGAGAGGGAAGTGACGCGCTGGTCCTCCCACTCTGAAGCTATGCTACAGGCGTCTCTTGATGACGTCAACTGGGACATGTTCCGGGCGAGTTCAGCTGACCTCAGCTAGTTCACAGATGTAGTATTAAGCTTTGTTAACATGCTAACCGACCAAGCCACTGAAACGGTAACAATAAGGACATTCTCTAATCAGAAACCATGGGTGGACAGTACAATCCATGCTGTGGTTAACCAACGCACTGCCGCATACAACGCCGGTCTTTTATCAGGAAACATGTGCGAGTACAAAGCATCATGCTATGTTCTCCGACGGGCAGTTAGAGCTGCTAAACTCCGATACAGGGAGAGAATTGAGTCACATTTTCAGTTCAATGACTCCCAACTCATGTGGCAGGGACTGAAGACCATCTGTTCCTTTGGAAATAACTCCTCCGCCGAGGTGAGAGCAGATCCATTGTTGGCCGAAGAGTTAAACACCTTCTATGGTCACTTTGAATGTAATGGCGGCGCGACTCAGCAGACAGCAGACAGAGCAGCGATGATGATCATGTTATCACCGTGTCGGAGGACGAGGTTCGAAGGGAACTAAAGAGAGTGAACTTCAGGAAAGCCGCCGGACCTGATGGGATTACTGGCCGCGTTCTAAGGTCTTGCGCCGATCAGCTTGCTGGTTTGTTTACTTCCATCTTTAATGAGTCCCTTGCTACCTCTGTGATTCCCAACTCATTTAAGAAATCTGTCATCATCCCTGTGCCTAAGAACAGTAAACCCTCTTGCCTGAATGACTATCGTCCAGTTGCCCTCACATCAACAGTCATGAAGGTTTTTGAGAGACTTTTAAAGAAACACATATGCTCCTCCATCCCTGCTACTTTGGACCCTCTTCAGTTTGCCCAAATAGGTCTACTGATGATGCCATCTCTCAGGTACTGCACTCTTCCCTCAAACATATTGACAGCAAAAATGGCAACTATGTCAGACTGCTATTCATTGACTACAGCTCAGCTTTCAACACTATAGTCCCCACCAAGCTAGCTGTCAAACTCTCAGACCTCAGCCTAAACACTTCACTCTGTGACTGGATTCAAGACTTCCTCACCGGCAGACCACAAGTGGTGAAAATGGGCCAGTTCACCTCCAACTCCATCACCCTGAACGTAGGAGCCCCGCAGGGCTGTGTCCTGAGTCCCCTGCTCTACTCTCTCTACACACACGAGTGTGTCCACGAGTGTGTCCTCTCACAGCTCCACTTCTATTGTTAAATCTGCTGATGATACTGTGGTTCTGGGCCTCATTTCCAACAATGATGAGACCGCATACTTGGGTGAGGTACAGAGACTTACATCATAGTGCCAGGACAACTGTGTCTCTCTGAACGTGAGCAAAACTAAAGAGCTGATTGTAGACTTCAGGAAGAGACAGCAGCGGCCCTACACTCCTCTTATGATCAGCGGGACCCCTGTGGAGAGGGTGAGCAGCTTCGAGTACCTCGGTGTAAACATCTCCGAAGACCTGACTTGGACTGCACACATTCAAACACAGGTCAAGAAAGCCAGGCAAAGACTGTACCATCTGCGACAGCTGAGGAAATTCAGGGTCCCACCAGCAATCCTGAAAACGTTCTATTCAGGGGCCATAGAAAGTGTATTGACTCAGTGCATCTCAGTGTGGTATAGTAACGCCACAAATCAGGACTGCAAAGCTCTGCAGAGAGTAGTGCGCTTAGCTGAGCGCATCTCAGGGTCTGCCCTCCCCTCTCTGCAGGACATCTACTTCAAACTCTGCAAAAGCAGAGCTGCAAAAATAATCAAGGACTCAAATCACCCCAGTAACCGTCTTTTCATCACACTGCCATCTGGCAAGCGCTTCAGGAGCATGATGGCAAAAACTGAGAGACTGAGGAGGAGCTTCTTCCCTCAGGCCATCAGGCTCCTAAACTCAGTCTCATAACATCTACAGGACTCAATTTAATAAACTGTAAAAACATTCATTATTCTCCATCATCCGCATTGCTGCTATGTGTACATACCCGGTACAACCTGTTTGCACATTCCTCTTGCACATCCCTGTTTATATTAATATTTATTAAATCCACAGTAGACTGTATTGCATATTTTATTTCATTGCACATTTTACTTATTTTATTTTATTTTATTCTTATGTTTTATCTTATTCTTACCTATATTTATATATATTCTCTTGTGTTATGTTTCATTTTTTATTTTATTTCTTTGCACTGTCCATTGAGCGGACCTATCCTGACCTACATTTCACTACTGATTATACCCTGTATGATTGTGTATGTGACGAATAATAAAGAACCTTGAACCTTGAGTATAACTATTTAAAATTCTCTTTTTGTTTGACTCTGTATTCAGTTTTCAGTTTTTGCTTTGGAAGGTTTAGTTCATTTGTATAAGGAACAACACATAATTCACTTTAAATTGTTTTAAATATTTCAGGTAATTTCTAGATTAAGTGATTAATCAGCTGAATGTTATATATTCATTCCTGTTCTAGACTCTCAGACTGCAGTATCACTGAAGAAGGTTATAAAGCTCTGTCTTCAGCTCTGAGATCAAACCCTTCACACCTGATAGAGCTGGATCTCACTGGAAATGATCCTGGACAATCAGGAGTGAAGCAGCTCGATGATTTACTACAGGATCCAGACTATCAGCTGAAGACACTGAGGTGAGACATGTTCAAATACCACAATATAAATAAATGATGTGCAGGCTTAATATACAACCCCAAATCAGAAAAAGTTGGGACAGTATGGAAAACGCAAATAAAAAAAGAAAGTAGTTATTTCTAAATTTACTTTGACTTGTATTTCATTGCAGACAATATGAACACAAAATATTTCATGTTTTGTCTGGTCAACTTCATGTCATTTGTAAATATACATTCCTGTCATTCAGACCTGCAACACATTCCAAAAAAAGTTGGGACAGGAGCAATTTAGGGCTAGTAATATGGTAAATTGGTTAAATAATGATGTGATTTGAAACAGTTGATGTCAACGGGTGATTGTAATTATGATTTGGTACAAAAGCAGTATCCAAGAAAGGTCTAGTCCTTTAGGAGCTAAGATGGGCCGAGGATCGCCAGTTTGCCAACAAATACGTGAGAAAATTATTGAAATGTTTAAAAACAATGTTCCTCAAAGAAAGATAGGAAGAGATTTGGATATTTCACCTTCAACAGTGCATAACATAATTAAAAGATTCAAGGAATCTGGAGGAATTTCAGTGCATAAAGGACACGGGCGCAAGCCTAAGCTGAACAACCGTGATCTCCGATCCCTCAGGCGGCACTGCATCAAGAATCCTCATTCATCTATAAGCGATATCACCACATGGGCTCAGGACTACTTTGGCAAACCTTTGTCAAGTACCACAATACGTAGTTACATCCACAAATGCCAGTTAAAACTGTACTGTGCCAAAAGGAAGCCCTATGTTAACAGTGTCCAGAAGCGCCGTCGACTTCTCTGGGCTCGGAGGCATCTGGGATGGACCATCACACAGTGGAAACATGTACTGTGGTCAGATGAATCAGTATTTCAGGTATTTTTTGGGAGGAATGGACGCCGTGTGCTCCGGACCAAAGAAGAAAAGGATCATCCAGACTGTTACCAGCAACAAGTCCAAAAGCCAGGGTCTGTCATGGTATGGGGTTGTGTCAGTGCCCTTGGCAAAGGTAACTTGCACTTCTGTGATGGCACCATTAATGCTGAAAAGTACATCGAGATTTTGGAGCACAATATGCTGCCTTCAAGAAGACATCTTTTCCAGGGACGTCCATGCATATTTCAACAAGACAATGCAAAACCACATTCTGCACACATTACAAAGTCCTGGCTGTGGAGGAAGAGTGTACGGGTACTTGACTGGCCTGCCTGCAGTCCCGACCTGTCTCCAATAGAGAATGTGTGGCGCATTTTGAAGCGCAAAATGAGACAACAAAGACCCCATACTGTTGCCCACCTTAAGACTTGTTTGCAGGAAGAATGGGACAAAATTACACCTGAAACACTTCATCACTTGGTGTCTTCAGTCCCTAAACGTCTTTTAAGTGTTGTGAAAAGGAATGGCAACATTACAAAGTGGTAAATGCTTTACTGTCCCAACTTTTTTTGGAAATTGTTACAGGTCTGAATGACAGGAAAGGATGTATATTTACAAATGACATGAAGTTGACCAGACAAAACATGAAATATTTTGTGTTCATATTGTCTGCAATGAAATACAAGTCAAAGTAAATTTAGAAATCACAACTTTCTTTTTTTATTTGCGTTTTCCATACTGTCCCAACTTTTTCTGATTTGGGGTTGTATTTCAATATTGATCTGGACAGTTTGTTGGATCAGAATGATCAGATCAGATGCTTCTGGTCTGTTGTGCTGATGATGACTGTCAACATTTTAGTTGTGCTGCTATTCTGGAGTATGATATACCTTCATAATTAACATGCACAGTTTTGATTTTATGGACACTTCTCATTTTAGTCGACTCGTTTGAATGTTTCTGAACACACTGTAGATTAATCTCCATCAAGCTCAGATTGACACAGTTTCTCTACAGCAGGTTTGTGAGTCTCCAGATGATCACAAACATTCAGTTTCTCAAGCAGTTTTCTCTGTGTTGACGTTTCTTCCTGCTCAAAGCCACTCTTTAACTTTAATTTCACACTTTAATTTCACTCTCTGTATTCATAATGAAAATCATGATCTAGTGAGCTTTTGCTCTTCTGTCCTGTGGGATGTAGTTTGCTTTAGGACTGAGTGTTGCTCTAGTTTCTAACAAATAACTGTGATTATTAGACTCTGTTTTCAAGTATTGATGTACATTTACATTTACATTTAATCATTTAGCAGATGCTTTTATCCAAAGCGACGTACAAATGAGGAGAACAATAGAAGCAATCAGACCATCGAGAGAGCAACAGTATACAAGTGCCATGACGAGTCTCAGTTAGTCTAGCGCAGTACACGTAGCTAGGATATATATATATATATATATATTTTAAATAGAATAGGTAAGTGTTAGTATTAGTTGGTCAGGCGCTGACGAAAAAGATGTGTCTTTAGATGTTTTATGAAAATGGCTAAAGACTCAGCTGTTCGAATTGTGATCGGGAGGTCATTCCACCAGCTGGGCACAGTCCAGGAAAAGGTCCGTGGGAGTGATTTGGTACCACTTTGGGATGGCACCACAAGGCGTCGTTCACTTGCAGAATGCAAGATTTCTGGAGGGCGCATAAGTTTGAACTAGCAAGTTTAGGTATATTGGTGCAGCGCCAGTAGTGGTCTTGTAGGCAAACATCAGTACCTTGAATTTGATGCGAGTGGCTATTGGTAGCCAGTGTAACCTGATGAAGAGAGGGGTAACGTGAGCTTTTTTTGGCTCATTAAAGACCACTATGGCTGCTGCATTCTGGATCAGTTGCAGAGGCTTGATAGTACATGCGGGAAGGCCCGCCAAGAGAGCATTACAATAGTCCAGTCTGGAGAGAACAAGAGCTTGGACAAGGAGTTGTGCGGCTTGCTCTGACAGGAAGGGCCTAATCTTCCTAATGTTGTATAAGGCAAATCTGCATGACCGGGCCATTGTAGCAATATGGTCTGTGAAGCTTAACTGATCATCAATCACAACTCCAAGGTTCCTGGCTGTCCTGGAAGGAGTTATGGTTGACGAACCCAGCTGTATAGAGAAGTTGTGGTGAAGTGATGGGTTGGCTGAGACCACGAGCAGTTCTGTCTTAGCAAGATTGATCTGAAGGTGATGGTCAATCATCCAGCTAGAAATGTCACTCAGACAGGCTGCAATGCGAGCAGTTACCGTCGGATCATCTGGTTGGAATGAGAAGTAGAGTTGAGTGTCATCAGCATAGCAGTGGTAAGAAAAGCCATGCTTCTGAATGACTGATCCTAATGACGACATGTAGATGGAGAAGAGAAGTGGTCCAAGCACTGAGCCTTGAGGAACTCCAGTAGCAAGAAGTTGTGACTTCGAAACCTCACCCCTCCAAGACACACTGAAGGACCTATCTGAGAGGTAAGACTCGAACCACAGGAGGGCTGTTCCTGAGATGCCCATCTTTCTGAGGGTGGACAGGAGGATCTGGTGGTTAACTGTGACAAAAGCAGCAGACAGATCCAGCAAGATGAGTACAGAGGATTTGGAAGCTGCTCTTGCCAGTCTCAGGGCCTCTGTAACCAAGAGTAGGGCAGTCTCAGTTGAGTGGCTGCTTCTGAAGCCAGATTGGTTGTTGTCCAGAAGGTTGTTCTGTGCAAGAAATAAAGAGAGTTGGTTGAACACAATTCGCTCATGTGCCTTTGCAATGAATGGAAGAAGGGATACCGGTCTGTAGTTTTCTAAAAGTGCTGGATTTAGAGAGGGTTTTTTAAGCAGTGGGCTTACCCGAGCCTGCTTAAATGCTGTGGGAAATGTACCAGTGTGAAGTGAGGTGTTGATAATGTGAGTAAGCACAGGTATGACTGAAGAAGAAATGGCTTGAAGGAGGTGAGTGGGGATAGGATCTAGTGGACAAGTAGTGGGATGATTGGAATGGATGAGTTTGGAAACCTCCATCTCCGAGAGAGGAGAAAAGGAGGTGAGAGATTGTGTTTTTGTCGTTATGAAGTTATTATTAGTTTGTGGTGTGAGGAATTGGTCACTGATGGTTCTTGTTTTATTTGTGAGGAAAATTGCATCAGCTGTAAGAGTTGATGAATGAGGAGGGGGAGGAGGACAGAGAAGAGAAGAGAAAGTTTTGAAGAGTTTGCGAGAGTCAGAACAGTTGTTAATTTTGTTGTGGTAGTACGTCATTTTAGCAGCGGAGACATTTGCAGAGAAGGAAGAGAGGTGTGACTGATACACACTAAGGTCGGCAAAGTTTTTGGATTTGTGCCATTTCCTCTCTGCGGCCCTGAGTTTAGCGTGATTTTCACAGAGAACATCGGACAACCAGGGGGCAGAGGGGGTAGTGTGTGCTGGTCTGGATGAAAGGGGGCAAAAGTTGTCTAAGCAAGATGTTAGAGTGAAGCAAAGAGTGTCAGTAACACTGTTTGTGTCCAGTGCTGAAAACTGAGAGGGTGAAGGCAGTGCGGATGAAACCATTGAGGATAGGCGCGAGACAGAGAGCGAGCGTAGGTTACGCCAAAAGGTGACCTGGGGAGGAGTGTGTGCTATGTCAGGAGTTAGTGTGAGGTTAGAAGTGATGAGGAAGTGGTCTGAGATGTGCAGTGGAATAACTAATGTGTTGTCAGTGGAGCAGTAGCGTGTATAGATGAGGTCCAGTTGGTTACCTGATTTGTGAGTAGCCGTAGTAGACACTCGCTTGAGGTCAAATGAAGTGAGAAGAGTGTTGAAGTCAGTAGCCTGTGGTTTTTCTAGGTGGATGTTGACGTCACTGAGCAGTACCAGAGGAGTACCATCCGCAGGAAAGTTTGACAGTAACACATCCAACTCCTCCAAGAAGTTACCCAGTTGACCTGGGGGGCGATACACAACTACAAAGTGGATTTTAGCAGGGTGGGTAATAGTAATTGCATGAGATTCAAATGAACTGTTGCCTGTAAGAGATGGTAGAAGATCAAATTTCCAATCATTTGAAATAAGGAGACCCGTACCTCCACCCCTCCCAATCGTGCGAGGGGTGTGGGAAAAAGTGAAATTAGTGGAGAGGGCTGCAGGAGTGCTGTATTTATTTCTGTTTTTAAATGTAAATAACTAGAGCTTGTTTTCAGAATAATATATATTTTTTTAACTGATTTGAATCATGCTTCATCTTGTCTTCTGCAGGTTTTTGGGTTCTGCTGCAGATGAAGGCTGTCAGTATGTGAGAGGAATTGTGGGTAAAAACCCGTTACTCCTGAGAGAGCTGGATCTGAGTAAACGTGAGCTAGGAGACACACGAGTGAATCAGATCGCTGCTCTACTGCAGGATAAACACTGTACACTCAACACATTGAAGTGAGTATTGATAGTTTATTTACAATGTTTCATTACTTCTAATAGTAATGTTACTGTAGCTGATAATAATATCTCCTTGTTTGAGTCAGAGCAGTTTTTCCCTCAGCATCACAAAGATCCACTATAATGTGAAATATTAAATTAAACAGCCAATTACAGAGTGACATCAAGCAGTTGAATAAGTCAGTTTGATCATGAGTCAATAATTATTTACAGTTACTGTAGAGAGAGAAATATGATTTTCTTCTAGAGTTTAGAAAACTCATTCAAACAAGTGATAGTTTGTAAAAACAGCAGCGCTATAAAAACAGAGATGTCTTTCCTAACATTAACAGCTCAGTTCTGTGTAAATTAAAGATAAATGTGCATATATTGATCTGTTTGAATATATGTCTGCTTAATGTGATCATGTTTTGCTGATTGCTGACAAACATAATTATTCATAACTGCTTTCAATTTAATGTTTGTATTTCACACAATATAAAATGTCTAGTTTTGGTACCGTAACTTGTAGAAACTGAACAAGGGCATTTTAAGAATCGGTGATCAGTTTCTGATCAGTGCAGCTCTAAAGCAAATGAACAGCCTTTTCATGAGCAAAGCAGAATCTTGTTTGAGAATCACACAGAAACCGTCTTTGTCTTCGGCTTGTAATTGTTTAGTCTACAGTTTGTTTGAACATTGATCTGTGAGACTAAAGTGATTGATGACAATAGTACAAAAAAGTATGAATTATCAATCAGAGGACAGAAGGCATGAAGGAGACTGTACAAGAAGTTTTTCAGTAAAGTTTTGGTCATATTGATAATTTATTGGGTCTAGAAATCTGTGTATTAATTATGATACAGTAGTCTATTTTCATAAATAGGCATTATACTTATTGTTCAACAGAATTTTACAAACAATGTTAAGTTTAAATTATGAGAGAATAAATGTTTTTAAATATTTGGCTTAAAGGGGTCCTATTATGCTCTTTTACAAAGTCTTGATTTTGTTTTGGGGGTGTACTAGAACAAGAGAGCATTCATGCTTGGTGGTTCGAAAATCGCATTATTTTTCACGTAATTTACATTATTACAATACCTTTCTCCCCAGCCTGACACAAACGAGTCGATTAGTTCCGGGTTTGATGAAGGTCCGCCTTCCGAAAAATGAAATATGTTGTGATTGGTTAGCTGGCCCAGTGCGTTTTGATTGGCCAACAGCTTAGACGGTGTTTCAGATGCCCCGCCCCTTGCCAAAGCAGCAAGTTCGCCAATATTGCCATCAATTCAGACCCCGAGAATATTGAACAAGAGGATCGTGCAGAACCTTTGCACGCATGGATATTACAAGACATATTAAAGTGGTAACGTTATTGTTTGTTGTTGTTTTTTTGGCTAAATCACGTTTTAGATTGGATGTCAATAACCTCTTAAAAATAACTGCATTGACTATGTACAGATAAGTGCAACGGTAATATTTATTATGTTTATTGTTCTTTAATTCTCACATTATAACATGAATTGCAGTGAAACTGTTATACAGTTGATTTTATGTATACCGTAGTCCCACAGACTTACACTATTTGTTGTGGCATATATATGCAGCTTAATTCTTTGCCAGCAGGAGGTGCTGTTGGAGCAGGAGAGATCAATGTTTTCCCGGTAACGCTTGTACACAAAGCAGAGCTCCACTCACAAACACTGCTTTATCAGGCATTACATGCGAGATGAAATGAAAATTACATCCAAAATTTTCTGAAGACTGTCGCTTTCCTTCAGAAATACAGTGATATACTTACACCCGCACCGGTTTAGATTTTGAAACGTGCAGTGCTCATGTTTATTCAACGAAGTCAAAGCCTTTTGGAAAATCTATTTGTGGTGGTCAGTTTTGATATTGTGACGGGCGGCACAAATAAATCGATGTATGGGAAACACTGTCTAAGTCTCATAATTGAAGTGTAAATTCGGCAGATTACATCATTGTCCAGTGTTGTACTGTCAGCAATTTATAAAAACGTTTTCATAATTGTAACATATTTACATACATAATTATTCAGGTGCATGTGTAATAACTTGCGAAAACTTGACGCTACAGCAGCACTTCTTCTTTGTCGTCTTATCTGATGCACTCATCCAAGCGTTCTAACCCCTCCTCACCCCCAACCATTAGAACTTCTGTATTTATTTACAGAATTTAAATAAAATCTGGGCTTTATTTTAATGATATTCTAATGGACCGCTATTAGTGATGTCACAACACCCGGAAAACAACTTTGTAGTCCAAACGAGCCATTCGTTGTAGTTCTTGAAAAGGGATTTTTTTTAAACAAAATATTTCCCTTTGGAGTGGACTCTGAGATTTGTAACTTTGTAGATCTTTTTGTGCCTAAACATACACACTGACTAACATTCAAAAAGTGAAAAAGCATAATAGGACCCCTTTAAATGTCTTTTTTCAGTTAATTTATACCCCCAAACAGGTGACGTATCGTGGGGGATACAAAAATCAAAAATAAAAGTCAAGTTTAAAAAAAACAACAACAACATGAAATTGTATTATGGAAAATAGCAAAAAAAATATTTTCTGATTTCCCTTTATGGTCTTGCCCTTTTTAGAGTTAATCTGGATTACCTGATGTTGAGAAATAACTTTTGAATTTAAAACTGTATTAGTAAATGTTGAAATTGACATTAAGGTTATTAAAACCTTGTGTATGTGACAAATAAAACTTGAAACTTAAAAGGTGTATTAGTATTGTTCATCATTGGTTCATGTTAACTAATGTAGTAAATGTTAACAAATGAAATCTTATTGTAAAGTGTTAACGAGTTAGCAGTGTATGAGAACAATAGACATAAACACATTTACCACAGTCAGCAAAAAGTTGATGTGAAATGAATGCGTAAACAAGTCTTACCTCTCAGATGATCCGACGGTAGCTGTTCGCATCACAGCCTGTCTGACAGACATTTCTTGCCCAGTGAAAAACCATCACCTTCAACTCAACCTTGCTAAGACAGAACTGCTCGTGGTCTCAGCCAACCCAGCACTAGGTACAGATAGGTTTGTCAACCATAACTCGATTCCAGGACAGCCAGGAACCTTGGAGTTTGGATGGATGATCAGTTAAGCTTCACAGACCATATTGCTACAACGACCCGGTCCTGCAGATTTGCCTTATACAACATTAGGAAGATTAGGCCCTTCCTAACAGAGCAGAGCGCACAACTCCTTGTCTAAGCTCTTGTTCTCTCTAGACTGGACTATTGTAATTCTCTCTTAGCGGGCCTTCCCGCATGTACTATCAAACCTCTGCAACTGATCCAGAATGCAGCAGCCAGAGTGGTCTTCAACGAGCCGAAGAAAGCTCATGTCACTCTCTTCATCAGCTTGCACTGGCTGCCAATAGCTGCTCACATCAAATTCAAGGTACTGGTGTTTGCCTACAAGACAACCCCTGGTGCTGCACAAATATACCTAAACTCGCTAGTTCAGACTTATGTGCCCTCTAGATGCCAATCTTCTAGATGCCAATCTTCTTACGATGTATCGAGTACATCGTGTGCTATGGGAAGTGTTCCCGGTTCCAGTTGATCTACTTAATGCAGCCTAACAATCCTTTAATGGATTTGAATAATAGAAGTGTATTAGTGTGTTATGTGTACGCCAGGTTAAAGAGATGAGTCTTTAATCTAGATTTAAACTGACAGAGTGTGTCTGCCTCCCGAACAGTGTTAGGTAGATTGTTCCAGAGTTTTGGTGCTAAATAGGAAAACGATCTGCCGCCCGCAGTCGATTTTGATATTCTAGGTATTATCAAACGGCTAGAGTTTTGAGAACACGGCGGCCGTGGAGGACTATAATGTGATAAGAGCTCACTCAAGTACTGAGGAGCTAAGCCATTCAGGGCTTTATAAGTCATTAACAAGATTTTAAAATCTATACGATGTTTGATAGGGAGCCAGTGCAGTGTTGACAGAACCGGGCTAATGTGGTCATACTTCCTGGTTCTAGTAAGAACTCTAGCTGCTGCATTTTGGACTAACTGTAGTTTGTTTATTAAGCGTGCAGAACAACCACCCAATAAAGCATTACAATAATCTAACCTTGAGGTCATAAAGGCATGAATTAATATTTCTGCATTTGACATTGAGAGCATGGGTCGCAGTTTGGATATGTTTTTGAGATGGAAGAACGCGGTTTTACAGATGCTAGAAACATGGCTTTCAAAAGAAAGATTGCTATCAAACAGCACACCTAGGTTTCTCACTGATGAAGAAGATGAATTGACAGAGCAGCCGTCAAGTGTTAGATAGTGTTCTAAGTTATTACTTGTGGGGTTTTTAGGTCCGATAATTAACACCTCTGTTATTTCAGAATTTAGCAGTAGGAAATTACTCGTCATCCAGTTTTTTATATCGACTATGCATTCCGTTAGTTTCTCAATTTGGTGTGTTTCACCAGGCCGTGAAGAAATATAGAGCTGAGTATCATCAGCATAACAGTGAAAGCTAACACCATGTCTCCTGATAATATCTCCCAAGGGTAACATGTAAAGCATGAAAAGTAACGGCCCTAGTACTGAGCCTTGAGGAACTCCATACTGCACTTGTGATCGATATGATACCGCTTCATTCACTGCTACGAATTGATGGCGGTCAGATAAGTACGATTTGAACCATGCTAAGGCACTTCCACTAATGCCAACAAAGTTTTCTAGTCTATTTAAAAGAATGTTGTGATCGATAGTGTCAAACGCAGCGCTAAGATCCAGTAGAACTAATAGAGAGATACAACCACGATCAGATGATAAGAGCAGGTCATTTGTAACTCTAATGAGAGCAGTCTCAGTACTATGATACGGTCTAAAGCCTGACTGGAAATCCTCACAGATATCATTTTTCTCTAAGAAGGAATATAATTGTGAGGATACTACCTTTTCTAGTATCTTTGACAGTCCATCACACCTGAGAGAACTGAACCTGAGCTGGAATCAAATAAGAAACACAGGAGTGAATCACTTATGTGACTTACTGAAGGATTCAGACTGTGAACTGGAGAGATTGAGGTCAGGAACATTCACATATAAGAATCACAATCATTCAAATCACTACAAAACACTTTATACTCAATATCTTATGATGAGTCTGAGTTCACATTATATTTGTGTCAGATTCTTCACATTAATGATTGTTTGTGAGATGATCTCTCTTCATCTGTTTGTTCATATCAATATCAGAATTGTATCGACCGAAATTAAGAAATATATAGTGATATGAATTTTGACCATATGGTTTATCGCCTTAACGTTTGCCTCGTGTTTTGTTTTGTTTCTTGTTTGGATTTTCCTGAGCTGGATTTGTACTCTGTTTGGAGTATCGCTTGTTGTTTTTTTCTTTGATAAATCTGGATGTGTTTAGATACTCAGCTTGTCTTTGTCTCAACACAACACTTGTGGTGTGAACAGCTCCTATGTTTTGACATGATGCTCAGGTTAAACTGTAGAAACAGTAAATTCGTGTTACAGTTGTCATTATGTTTCTGCTATTTAAGGATACCTGATATATTTTCCTTCTTACGAGTTTATACTTAGAATGTGCTTTTGGTTTTCTTTAAATCAAATGATCATTTAGTGATTTAATCATTAGTGTCAGTGCTAGTGTTGCATCTGAATTCAGATCAGTCTGTTAGAGCTGCTAAATCTGCCACAGAAATGAGGGTGAGATCTGATAGATATAACTTATTTTAAGATTATATGTGACAAGATCAATGTTTTGTAGTGATTTTAAGGTATCTACTTTGATATTGCTTTTAACTTTACTGATAGTCCTATCATAACACTTTCTGAGTTTTACACCACTGTGGGGGAATTTTGTCAGATTCTGTTCCTCTCCTCCTTTCAAAACTGGATTAATATTTCTCAGATTTCCAGCATTAACTGTACAATTCATGTTCTGCTACAGCATTTTAATGGGGTCTAATTCTGGACTTTAAGTACACTCTTAAAAATAAAGGTGCTTCACGATGCCATAGAAGAACCTTTTTGTCTAAATGGTTCTTTAAAGAACTTTTGATTGAATGGCTCTTTGTGGATCCAAAAATGGTTCTTCTATGACATCGCTTGAAGAACCTTTTGAAGCACTTTTATTTTTAAGAGTGTAGACCATTCAAAACTATTTTTGCTTATATTTTAAATATGTTTAAATACTTTTACACATATACAGTTTTTCATAATTTAAACCTTGAAAGTGACTGTAAGCTGGAGATAGTAAAGTAAATTGATGTCTAACGATTTAAAATTCTCTCTTTTTGTTCGACTCTGTATTCAGTTTTCAGCTTTTGCTTTGGAAGTTTTAGTTCATTTGTATAATGAACAAAATATAATTCACTTTAAATTGTTTTAAATATTTCAGGTAATTTCTAGATTATGTGATTAATCATCTGAATGTTATATATTCATTCCTGTTCTAGACTCTCAGACTGCAGTATCACTGAAGAAGGTTATAAAGCTCTGTCTTCAGCTCTGAGATCAAACCCTTCACACCTGATAGAGCTGGATCTCACTGGAAATGATCCTGGACAATCAGGAGTGAAGCAGCTCGATGATTTACTACAGGATCCAGACTATCAGCTAAAGACACTGAGGTGAGACGTTCAAATATCACAATATAAATAAATGATGTGCAGGTTAAAGGGGTGGTTGACTGTTTTTTTTCTAGGCTTGATTGTGTTTATGGGGTGCAGTCTAGCATGTGTTCATGTTTGTTTTTTTTAAAAACGCATTATTTTTCACATAATTTACCTTTATTCCACAACTCTCTGTCCCTTCTCTGACAAACGCCTCGAATTTATTTCTTAGATTTTACTTCTGTTAGATTTTAATATACGGTTTTATCCTGATTAAAGCTTTAATACAGCACAGCAACCGCACGCGTGTCCATTTATAATGCTTCTCATTGCTGTGTGAAAATAATTGTATAATTGGAACAGTTTGAGAAATGAATGAGAGAGAGTGTGAGAGAGAGAGAGAGAGAGAGAGAGAGCAGGGCGACAGAGTAACAGTATTAAGAACCGCTGCTTTATTGATTTTGAAACTTGAGAATCCATTAGAATCGTTAGAAGACAGAATCGCGATTCATATGAATAGCTTTTTACGTGCACCCCTAGTTTTCTCTTCCTCTTCTCTAAAGCAGCGCAGCATGGCCTCGCCCCCTTTGCTGCGTGTTCCCGGGGGCGGGGTTTATCTGGGTCTGTGACGTATCAGACCCGGGAAGTAACTCGTTGTAGTCCCTTACCTGTCGTTTTTGTAGGCATTAAACTGCCAGAATTTTAAAAGACGATATCTCCGTTTGCATTGAACTTTCAGCGCCGCAACTCTGTAGATATTGTTTATGCTCAAACAGCAACATTACACATTAACTAATGTTAAAAAAGTGAAATCGCAATCAACCACCCCTTTAATATATTTCACTAATAATCTGGACAGTTTGTTGGATCAGAATGATCAGATCAGTTGCTGCTGGTTCTGTTGTGCTGATGATGACTGTCAACAGTTTAGTTGTGCTGCTATTCTGGAGTATGATATACCTTCATAATTAACATGCACAGTTTTGTTTTTATGGACACTTCTCGTTTGAGTCGACTCGTTTCTCAAGCAGTTTTCTCGGTGCTGACGTTTCTTCTGCTCAAAGCCAGAGAGATCTTCATTCTTTATTTTCACTCTCTGTATTCATAATGAAAACCATCATCTAGTGAGCTTTTGCTCTTCTGTTCAAGTTTTCAAGTTTCAAGTTTTATTTGTCACATACACGACTATACAGAGATTGTATAACCAGCAGTGAAATGAGAGTCGGGTCCGCTCCATGGACAGTGCAAATATTGAAAAATACAACACAAGGGAAGTATAAATAAAATAAAATGAATAAAAAATAAGATATAAAGAATAAAATATAAAATATAAAAGAATGTGCATGACAGTATGCTGTAGAATTAAATATTAAGATAAGCATGACTGTACAGAGAGGAATGTGCAAACAGGTAGAACATGGTTGACATGAAGCAGCCAATCACAAAAAAAATAAAATAAATATAAAAAATAAGATAAGATATGATATCAAGACACAGAAAGTGTTGTGTGCAAATGTGCAAATGAGCAAATGACACTGACAGTATGAGGTAGAGAGTAATGAGTGTGTGATTAGTGATTTGAAGTAAGTCAGATGATGTTAAGAGGCTGAGTTTGAGTTCAGGAGCCTGATGGCCGTGGGGAAGAAACTCCTCCTGAGTCTCTCAGTTTTTGCCATCAGGCAGCGGAAGCGCTTACCAGATGGCAGCCTAGTGAAAAGACAGTTTCCAGGGTGATTTGAGTCTTTGATGATTTTGACAGCTCTGCTTCTGCAGCGTTTGATGTAGATGTCCTGCAGAGAGGGGAGAGCCGACCCAGAGATACGCTCAGCTAAGCGCACAACTCTCTGCAGGGCTTTGCAATCTTGGCTGGAGCTGTTTCCATACCACACTGAGATACACTGAGTCAATACACTTTCTATGGTCCCTGAATAGAAAGTTTTCAGGATTGTTGGTGAGACCCTGTATTTCCTTAGCTGTCACAGATGGTACAGTCTTTGCCTGGCTTTCTTAACCTGTGTTGTGTTTCTGTTCTGTGGGATGTAGTTTGCTTATTATTATATTAGTTACTCTGTCTTCAAGTATTGGTTTGTTTATTTCTGTATTTGAATTTAAATAACTAGAGTTTGTTTTCAGAATATCAAAGTGTTTTTAACTGAATTGAATCCTGCTTCATCTTGTCTTCTGCAGGTTTTTGGGTTCTGCTGCAGATGAAGGCTGTCAGTATGTGAGAGGAATTGTGGGTAAAAACCCGTTACTCCTGAGAGAGCTGGATCTGAGCAATCGTGAGCTCGGAGATACACGAGTGAATCAGATCTCTGCTCTACTGCAGGATAAACACTGTACACTCAACACACTGAAGTGAGTATTGATAGTTTATTTACAATGTTTCATTACTTCTAATAGTAATGTTACTGTAGCTGATAATAATATCTCCTTGTTTGAGTCAGAGCAGTTTTTCCCTCAGCATCACAAAGATCCACTATAATGTGAAATATTAAATTAAACAGCCAATTACAGAGTGACATCAAGCTTTAAACAGTTGAGTAAGTCAGTTTGATCATGAGTCAATAATTATTTACAGTTACTGTAGAGAGAGAAAAATGATTTTCTTCTAGAGTTTAGAAAATTCAATCAAACAAGTGATAGATTGTAAAAACAGCAGCGCTATAAACACACAGATGTCTTTCCTAAAATTAACAGCTCAGTTCTGTGTAAATTAAAGATAAATGTGCATATATTGATCTGTTTGAATATATGTCTGCTTAATGTGATCATGTTTACTGATTGCTGACAAACATAACTATTCATAACTGCTTTCAATTTAATGTTTGTCTTTCACAAAATGTAAAATGTCTAATTTTGGTGCAGCATATAAAGTAACTTGTAAAAATTTAAAAAAAGACTTTACCTGATTAAAAAAGTATGAATTATCAATCAGAGGACAGATGGCATGAAAATAAAGTTTTTTCAGCAAATTTTTGGTCATATTGATCACTTATAGGCCCTAGAAATGTGCGTATTAATTATGATACAGTAGGCTATTTTCATAAGTAGCCATTATACTTATTGTTCAGCAGAATTTTCTGATTTCTCTTTATGGTCTTGCCCTCTTTTAGGTTAATCTGGATTACTTGATGTTAACAAAAAACTTGTGAATTTAAAACTGTATTAGTGTCATGGTGCACACATGAGGAGGACGTAAACTCAAATAATAGTCTTTAATGACATCAGGGCTAGACAAGGCAAGGCTGACAGACAGGAAACACTGGGAAGTAATGAGTAGACTAGACGACACGAAACTGAACAGGCAGGAACTAATATACACAGGTTAATTAGACAAACACAGCTGGACATGAATTAACTAATAATGACATTAAACAAGGACAGGAAACAAACCAAATATGAACACAAGAGGTGGGAACACATGACACACACGACAGAGGATTGACAATTAGTAAATGTTGAAACTGACATTAAGGTTATTAAAAGCTGTACTAGTATTGTTCATCATTGGTTCATGTTAACTAATGTAGTTAATGTTAACAAATTAAATCTTATTGTAAAGTGTTAACGAGTCAGCAGTGTGTGAGAACAACTGACATAAACACATTTACCATAGAGGGCAAAAAGTGATGTGAAATTAATGTGTAAACTAACTTGGATAAATATCACATCTTAATGAGTAAGTTTGCTGATTTTCAACCTTTGTAAACTTTGTATAGCTGGTAATAAGTTTACTTGCCATATATCTGAAGTATTGTGTTTTTGTCTTTCTGTCTTCAGTCTGTGTAAATGCAGTATTACAGAGAAACAGAGTCTGATCCTGACTTCAGCTCTGAAATCAAACCCATCACACCTGAGAGAACTGGACCTGAGCTATAATCAAATAACAAACACTGGAGTGAATCTCTTATGTGACGTACTGAAAGATTCAGACTGTAAACTGGAGAGATTGAGGTCAGGAACATTCACATACAAGAATCACAATCATTCAAATCACTACAAAACACTTTATACTCAATATCTCATGATGATGCTGAGTTCACATTATATTTGTACTGTACAAAAATTTAAATAGCCATAATAATGATATTGATGATGATATTGTCTTTTCTTATTTTGCACTCTTTCTGCCAATGTAGGTTAAGATACTGTTATATGACAAATGAAGGTTGTTCTGCTGTGACTTCAGCTCTGAAATCAAACCCATCACACCTGAGAGAACTGATCCTGAGCAGTAATGATCTAGGAGACTCTGGAGTGAAAAACCTCAGTGATCTACTGATGAACACACAATGCAAGCTGGAGAAACTAGAGTTAGTATCATTATACTGTACAGCAGCTACAGTCTGATTAAACTTTACTGTTTAAAGACAACTGGACCTAAGTTGCATTGTTTATACTGTAGTACTGTATCTTCCAGCCTTTGCTGTCATTGGTCATAATTACCTTTCTAGTAAATAACTGCATTTAAAGAATTTGAAACAATATACTAATTGTCTACATGTTGTTCTGCAGAAATATCATGAGCTTTGCATCTGCTGCTACAATAAACAAAACAATAAACATAAAAAAATAGTTAAAAAATTAACTAAAGAGAATAAACAATCTCTAGCACACAGAACTAGTGTCACGATTACAAATACAGACTATATACCTGCTGTTGTATGTTTCATAATGTAAGACGGTAACTCATCACATGTGAAACTGATGATACTCACGTCACAAACACAACTCATCACATCAACAATAACTGCTGTGTGTTCACAGCAAACACACAATGAGAGACTGAAGATTGTTCTTAAAGAGCCGACACTGTTAGGCCCCGTTTACACTAGTGCGTTTTAGAATGAAAATGGTCCTCGTATACACTGGTGTTTCCGCTGGGTTTCAGAAACATTCTCCGTCTACACTACACAACCAAAAACGCATGTCACATGACCATTCATGCAGGTACAACCATAGATATGTATAGGTAGATCCCCTATTATTTAGATGGGTGACGCGTCTGCGTGCTTGGAGAGGTCGAATGGGGAATCTACCCATTCATATCTATAGGTACAATAACCAGCATAATGTTATTGTTTACACAGTCGTCAAGGATACGCAGAAAGAATGTGGGCAGCGACGCCATTGTTTTCAAAAGTTTTGGTCCGTTTACACTGAAACACAATCCTGGAGTTTTGAAACTAAAACGCAGACCCGTCTCTGTTTTCGACCTCGAAAACGCTGGAGTAGTGTAAACGACAGGCGTAACCATAGCAAAAGTTTAAAACAGAAACGCACTAGTGTAAATGGGGCCTTAGACTGTTAGAAAGAACAAATCATATTGCATTTCTGAGCAGATAATTTATCACAACGATCTACTGTAGCTCCTCAATAAGATGATCGTTATACATCTACACTTACATTTATTCATTTAGCAGATGCTTTTATCCAATGCGACTTGTAACGCGTCGAGTTAGGATGAATGTAAAGGATAGCTTGCCTAACTCAAGTTGCAGAAAATCAGTCGAAGCTCACACAGGTCGCATTCCACATCTCGAGCTTTATTCCTCTGTCAACAGCATTACTTATTTGAAGAAAACAACTTAAATGAGCAACAGAAATTTAAATAAAACCATCGGACCGGCACACATGCGGTTCTCGTGGCACACGCGTCTGCAGACTGCTCACAGAATGACGCTCCGCTCTCAAAGGAGCCACATCTTATTTCACTCGTTACAGACTTACAATTGAGGAATACAAGAAGCGGTTCATCATTAAGAGGCAAATAAATGCAAGAGGTGCTCGAAATACAGTTTCAGACATCGTTCAGATTAGTACAAGATTAGAGTTAAGGAAAAGTGAAATCATAGATTTTTGTCTTTTCATAGATATTTGTCTTTTCTCTTTCTGTCTTCAGTCTGTGGAGATGCAGTATTACAGAGAAACAGAGTCTGATCCTGACTTCAGCTCTGAAATCAAACCCATCACACCTGAGAGAACTGAACCTGAACTATAATAAACTACGAGACTCTGGAGTGAAAAACCTCAGTGATCTACTGATGAACACACAATGTAATCTGGAGAAACTACAGTTAGTATCATTATACTGTACAGCAGCTACAGTCTTATTAAACTTTACTGTGTAGTTTAAGATCGCTGGACTCATGTTCATCATTTCTAGCGCTGCATCTTCTGTGTTTCTCCATCTGAAGAAAGATTCAGAAACACTATTAGTTCATGGGTTTGTATCTGTAGAAACAGCATCAAACTCACTGAAATCTGACAAATCTTTGCTGTGAAACAAGACAGAAGTGAAAACAGAATAAAAACAGTGTAACAGATGACAGTAGATTATTCTGAGTCACATTTATACTGAACTAATGCTAATTTTCACTCAATCTTTTATTATGCAAAATGCATATTTAGTATATTTGTATGTTTAGAGATTGTAAACTACACTCTAAAATGCCCTAAAATAATTTAATTGATGATTTTCTTGCAATTTTGTTATTTTTCTCTATTGTTTCCACATTAATCCTCTATATTAATCTACATTGGTTAAATTCACATATTTGTTGACTGAGGCTGGATCCAGGCTTGTAATTGTAACTAGTGTCCTCAAATGCTCCTCTCTTGGTTTATTTGTTCATATATTATACGTTCACATTATTTTGCTTGTGTGTCAGTGTCTGTATGGAATTTAATCATGATGTGTTTAACTCAGATATGAACTTAGATCTGATTGATTGTGTTTTCTCTTTCTGTCTTCAGTCTGTGTGGATGCAGTATTACAGAGAAACAGAGTCTGATCCTGACTTCAGCTCTGAAATCAAACCCATCACACCTGAGAGAACTGAACCTGAGCGGGAATCAAATAAGAAACACAGGAGTGAATCACTTATGTGACGTACTGAAGGATTCAGACTGTAAACTGGAGAGATTGAGGTCAGGAACATTCACATACAAGAATCACAATCATTCAAATCACTACAAAACACTTTATACTCAATATCTCATGATGAGACTGAGTTCACATTATATTTGTGTCAGATTCTTCACATTAATGATTGTTTGTGAGATGATCTCTCTTCCTCTGTTTGTCTCTTTCTAGTCTTTATAACTGTGGCATTACAGATGTTTCTTCTTTAACTCAGTCTTTGAGAAACACAAAAGCGCTGCAGTTTCTAAAAGAGCTTGATCTGAGTAATAATATGATTGGAGACTCGAAGCAGCGGCTCATTGATGTGATACGAGACTCAGACTGTAAACTGAGGTGAGAAAACATCACTCTGATATTAAAGAGATCTTCAGTTACTGCTGATATGAACAAATATATTCTGTCAAATATTAGTGAAAGGAGATCCTCAGATCATCATCAAGCTTTACTGCAGCAGAGGGTTATTGTGTCAGAATGAAATGTAAAGTTGATTAAATGTTGAACACAAAGGAGGAAAGAGAACAAAAGCACACTGTCACAGCTTTACACAACAATACCTGCTTTATTAATAACATCAGTAATAGTGAATCATTTCAGTCTGAAAACAGATTTGATCAGATTGTAGTAAAACGCTGTGAAATCAGAGCAGATTCCAGCATCACATGATCAATGTCTCTGTGTTTTTACTTTCACCAGCAACACGTCACTTTACTTTACACTTACTTTACTTTCAGTTCTTTACTAAGACCAACACAAACATGTTTAAACTAGACGACAAACGCCTTTAACTACTGGAACATTTAACTAAAGCTTTTGATTTAAGACAAAATCACATTTGTATTTGTTCTGTGTCGTTTATTATATATGATGTACAATCATTAGCATGTGTTTCTCTTTATATTGACTCAATAGGAGCCACACAAACATATATTATATATAACAATTCATATTCTAAATGTATTTAAAACACTAATATTGTTTTAGAAACATCTATGAAAGATCATGTAAATGTAACTTCTTTTTACTTAAAAAAACTGTAATTGAAATAATAATGAATTTGTAATTTGTTCCACTGAAGACTGATTGTTTTCTCTTCTATTCCACCTTACAGACTAGATGATCGATTACCAAAAGATGATAAAAGCTGTATATCATAGTCTGAGATGATGATGAGAGGAGCAGTGAACATCAGGTGAGGATCCACAGAAGAGCTTCACTACTGTGTCTATGAGCAGAAATAAATATGATCATACAGCTGGAAGAGACTCTTTACACTGAAATAATGCAGCATGTGTGTTAGAAACATGTCATATTGAATGATTAGTGTTGCTTTAGTATTCAATGATCATTTTGTTTTATTTAAAGGTGGAACAGAGGAGGAAGAAGCTCAGATGAGTCTGTCTGGATCTTCAGTTTAAGATCGTCAAATATAATAATAATTGTATTAAACTCATCCATAATAATTCATGTGTTTCTAATCATAAATGTGATTGTCAAGTGCAGCACTTAAATGTATTAAAAGATAATAAAGCAAATCTACAATGTGAAATTTCCATGACTCTTAAAACATGATCTCTCTTATATTTTATACTCATTGTTACTCTGTTATATTATATTAAGTTAATTATGTGTGAGTCTGCTGTTAATGTACAGATACATTTTAATTCTTTAATATTGTTTTTAGATCCCCGTTAATTATTAACCTTGTTAATAATCAATATCATGTTTTGCAAAAGTGTGACTAATGTCAAACTTTAATTTAACTGACATTTTTTCCATTTGTCTTTTAAATATTTTTTATGATGAAAATGCTGATAGATAGAAGAGAAGTAGATAGTTACCTACACAATGTGTGATTGACGTGAATAAAATCAGTCATCATATGTTTGAAAGGTTGTTTTCTTTGTTACTATCATTGATAAGCATGATATGGCATTATAAAATTTGTATATGCATAACTATTTTGCATTTATCATCAGCTGCTCAACAAACTGTTATAATTTATTAAATTGTTGGTAGGATAATTTAGTTTTGTAGCAATATTAAGTATTCTAATAAATTTGTATATTATTATTATAAAAGAGTGTATATTTAAGAAAATGAATCATATGATGGATAAATAATAATTATAGTTTGATGTAAATATAGCCTCTGCTGGATTTGCTTCACCTGAATGTCACACGTCTCACTGAAGAAGCATTCGAGCAGGTAATTCACCCCCCACACACACACACCCCCCCACACACACACACTCGCTCATGTTGGGTTTCCATGTATTATGGGGACTCTCCATAGGCGTAATGGTTTTTATACTGAACAAACTGTGTGTGCTATTGCCCTACACCTACCCTACACCTAAACTTAGCCCTCACAGGTGACTGTGTACATCTTTAGATTTTCAAAAAACTTTATGCTGTATGATTTATAAGCTTGTTTCCTCATGGGGACCAAAAAATATCCCCACAAGATAAAGATTTACTGGTATTACTATCTTTGTGGGGACATTTGGTCCCCAGGACGTGATAAATACCAGTACACACACACACACACACGCACTCGCACACATGCACTGCGTTCTCCTGATTAAACCATGAGTGATCTTGAGAAGAATCATTCAGACCTGACTAATATATGAAGACAAGTGTTATATAATATATAAGGATTCCTGTGAACCATCACGACTGGGAAGGTGAATTAAAAACAATATCCTTGTTATGAAAAGGCATGTTTTATTAAATAAATATATGACACAAACAAGATCTTGACAAGTAGCCTATCTGAGATAGAAACATGCAGGAGCGCCACATTAATAATCATAAACACATTAGCATAAGGAAGTCAAATCTTATAGAATTAGTTTTATTGGTAAGGATAAACTCTGCTCCTCAAACTGCATCAGTCTAATAGAATGGAAAATAAATCTGCAGTTTCTCAAGATAACTGCTAGACTTCATCACATCATGTGAAGTGTATTTATGACCATCAGTAATGATCAACAGAAGACTTTATGTTGCTGCTGGAATAAATGAACTTGAAGAGTGTTAGTGAAGTTAACAGAGAAGATAAACAGATGACATGCTGCTTAAAACAGCTGGATATATTTAATAAGGTGTAGCTATATAAGACAATGCAGTTATAATTCACTTTGCTAAACCAGGAGAATATTGTTCAGTAGCTGATGTTATAGAGCTGTTGCTGTCAGATAATGTTGATGTACAGAACATCATTTTCAAACAGCAGAAGCATAATAATACAGGTTTATGTGATCAGAATCAGGAAGAATAAACTGATACAAACAGGAGCATCTTAGATAATAATCCAGAAACAGGGACAATAAAACTGCAGTGTTCAAATCAGATTTTAAGCCTTTAGAAATATAAATGATAACTTCTCTCTCCAGTCCAGCAGGTGAAGCTGTTCATCTGTTCGAGAACGGCCAGAGAAACACAGAAGAGAAACACAGAAGAAGACGAAAACGAAACTAAAATACGAACTCGTCCGACATGGCAAACAACAGTAAAGGACAGAACAAATAGTGCTTTAAATATTTCTAAATTATCTTCCTAGTGCTCAAGACTGCAAGTGCATTTCAGTTTTTCTCTATTATTTGGGATAAAATATGGGTTTCGTACTGTATGTGTAAGCATGATTCTATTCTTATAAAAATAAAAATAAAACAAAAGACTGCTCGGTCATAATCATATGTGAGACACTTCGGTAAAGTTGTTTTCATATTTGCACATTCGGACTTCCATGTTCAATAGCTTTGTTATTATGCATTTAAAAAGGATTCTTACAATTAATTTTCACTACTGACTTTAATGAGCAGTACCTACAATTCATTTTTCTGCAGAAGCCAAAGTTTTTAAAAGGCTTAAAAACACGTTGATGTCTATGGAATGATGTGACGTCATCACCAGCAGAGGGACCGTCTACAAATTACATGATGCTTTTATGGCAAGTTGCTAAAGACTGTCTTGAGCTGAAAAGCGCTGCTTGCTTTTATTTAAAACATTTCAGAGCGTGTTGATATATGACACATTTATTATTAATATCTTTCATAAACAATTTGTGCCTCGTGTAATTTTTTTTTTTTGCTATTACTGTGTTAATTACTGTGGTTACTTCAATGATACATGATTAAGTAAAATAGCTTTTAAAAGGCTTGATGGAGTGTTCCTGAACACACTGGAAAATCTTAACTTGACCGTAATAAACATACTACAACTCTTTATTGTGCAGTAATTTTCTTTATATGGTTAATTTCTACTACTTCACAAAGTGTTGCATTGGTTTCTTCAATGGCACACCATCCAGTTCAATAATTTTCCAAAGGAGGGCCACACCGCTCCAAAACAAGTTGCAGAATGTGCTACCATGATTTGGTGGCAAAAATCACACCACAAGTCCCCACATTATCATGGCCTGCTTAAAACTGTGCAAGTTATACTCTTTTGACATGAGTGAACAAATGTGAATGAATGTATATTGCCCAAGTTTCATTTAAAAATAATTTTGGATTGAAAGGTTTGAATTTTGAAACAATTTCTTCAGAAATGTCAGGCCTATTTAAAGGTCCTTGTCTTGTTAAAATTCTTTTTGAATGAAACTTTAACATAATTTAAAAAGCCAAACTGCAATTTATTTAAAATGTCAGTCATATATGATACAAATTGTCATGAATGGTCTTAACTTTATGTTAGTTCAGAATGAGTCTCTACCAAAAGCTCTTGATGTATTTATGTATTTAGCATGTTTGATGATAAGTCTCTTTAATATTATGATGGGTCCAATACCATGGACAGTTCTGCAGGATTGAAAATATCAATCAATGCAAATAGATTATGATATTTTGAAACTTCAGTGCTAAATCAAAATAAAATACACTGGAAGATGTAAAATATCAGAATCAGAATCAGCTTTATTCGCCAAGTGTGTGCAAACACACAAGGGATTTGTTGTGGTTTTTAAGAAGCTATTGGTACATACGTACATGCATACATACATAGATACATATAAACATACATATCTGACATGAGAACAGAACATTTAAATAAGCCTTAACAATAATAATAATAATGTGTCTGAATCTGGAACAGAAGATTTATGTACAGATTTGTGCCTTATTTACTCTATATATACAGCTGTATAGAAAATTATGCATACATATTTACATAGTACTAGAGAGAGTAAATAATTAGAGATGGGGGATGAATGTATGGCATAGGGGAAAAAACTGTTTTTATGCCTAGATGTTCTAGTGCACAGAGATCTGTAGCGTCTGCCTGAAGGGAGAAGCGCAAACAGGTCGTGTCCAGGGTGAGAGGGGTCTGTGATGATGTTACCTGACCGTTTCTTCACTCTGGAGTAGTACAAATCCTGAAGGCTGGGCAGGTGCACACCAATGATCCTTTCTGCTGTCCTAACAGTCCGCTGCAGTCTTCTTATATCTGATTTGCTGGCTGACCCAAACCATACAGTTATAGAAGAGCACAGAACCGACTCAATAACAGCAGAGTAAAACTGTGTCATGTGCGCCTGTGGCAGGTTGAACTTTTTCAGTTGACGAAGAAAGTACATTCTCTGCTGGGCGTTTTTCACGATGGAGTCGATGTGAGTGTCCCACTTCAGGTCCTGAGAGATGGTGGTTCCCAGGAACCTGAATGACTCCACTGCATTCACAGAGTTGTTCATGATAATGAGTGGGGGGAGAGCTGGGGGGTTTCTCCTGAAGTCCACGATCATCTCCACAGTTTTAAGCATGTTGAGTTCCAGGTTGTTTAGACTGCACCAGACAGCCAGCTCCTTAACCTCCTGTCTGTAGGCAGACTCGTCACCGTCCTGGATGAGGCCGATGAGTGTGGTATCGTCTGCAAACTTCAGGAGTTTGACAGAGGGGTCTTTAGGGGTGCAGTCGTTGGTGTAGAGGGTGAAGAGCAGTGGGGAGAGAACACAACCCTGAGGAGCTCCAGTGCTGATGGTGCAGGTGTTGGATGAGAATTTTCCCAGCCTCACTAGCTGCTGCCTGTCTGTCAGGAAGCTGGTGATCCACTGACAGATGGAGGTGGGGACGGAGAGCTGTGTCAGTTTATTCTGAAGGGTGTCCGGGATGATGGTGTTGAAAGCGGAGCTGAAGTCCACAAACAGGATCCTTGCATAAGTCCCTGGTTTGTCTAGATGTTGGAGGATGTAGTGCAATCCCATGTTGACTGCATCATCCACAGACCTGTTTGCTCGGTAAGCGAACTGCAGGGGGTCCAGCAAGGGTCCAGTAATGTCCTTCAGGTGAGCCAACACGAGCCTCTCAAATGACTTCATCACCACAGACGTTAAAGCAACAGGTCTGTAGTCATTAAGTCCTGTGATTTCTGGTTTCTTGGGTACAGGGATGATGGTGGAGCGTTTGAAGCAGGAGGGGACTTCACACAGCTCCAGTGATCTATTGAAGATCAATGTGAAGATGGATGATAGCTGAACAGCACAGGCTTTGAGGCAGGCTGGAGAGACACCGTCTGGGCCTTTGGCTTTCCTTATCTTCTGTCTCCTGAAGACTTTGCTTACATCTTCTTCACAGATCTTGATTACAGGCTGAGAAACAGTAGGGGGGAGGGAGGGGGAGGGTGTTGATGGCTGTGTTGTGGGATGGTCAGAGTGGGTGTGGGGTGTCAGACCAGGCTTTTGTTTTTGAAACCTACAGTAAAAACTGGTCAGGTCTTCAGTCAGTTGTTGATTGGCCTCAGTGCTGGGGGGAGGGGTCTTGTAGCTGGTGATGGCTTTCAGGCCTTTCCACACTGATGTAGGGTTGTTGCTTGAAAGCTGTTTTTTTAGCTTTCCAGCGTAGTTCTTCTTTGCCACTCTTATCTCCCTATTCAGTGTGTATTTGGCCTGTTTGTACAAGGCTTTTTCCCCACTCCTGTAGGCATCCTCTTTGGCCAGGCAAAGCTGTTTGAGTTTTGTACTGAACCAAGGTTTGTCGTTGTTAAATGTTAAATAAGTTCTGGTAGGTACACACATGTCCTCACAGAAACTAATGTAGGATGTCACGGTGTCAGTGACTTCATCCAAATCAGTAGCTGCAGCCTCAAAAACACTCCAATCAGTAAGTTCGAAGCAGGCTTGTAGATCCTGCTCTGCTTCAATATTCCATCTCTTTACAGTTCTTAAGATAGGCTATTAATTAAGATAAATATTCAGCTATACTATAAAAAGCTATTGAACTGGATGATATGCATTAAAACAAATGTACACACTTCAAATTGTAGCAAACCATCCTCCACTATGGAAGTTAGAGAGGGCCTTATTTCATAAACTGGACCCCCTGGAAAGTATTATTATCTGCTGGTGCACTACACACATATGTTCACATTTCAGCAAAGCATGCAGATTTGCATCTAAAAACTTGCTTCTGTGTCATGTTGGCCAAAAATGCCAATCAGCTGAATAATCACATACTCAAGGCTTGCTTAAAGGCTGTGAAAATGTAAGTCTTTCCATTAACAAAAAGGATCTGATGTCAAATCTGGACAGTGACAGTGTCTGTAAGATTGTAAATATTAATCAGTGAACATGGATTATGACATTGTGTTAAATGTTAGATGAATACAGAAAACAACATAAACATAAAATAGAATAATAAATCTTTGTTAATTCAACACCTGAACAACAGTGTTGTATACCTCATTATAATAATCACAGCTCTGTATCACACAAAACTACAAAAACAGGACTATAAGACAAGAAAACCTGGACTGTTTTGTTTTGTAAACTCATAAGGATTTCGGCTTGTTTTAGAGCAGTGGGTCACTTCTTTCAAAACCTACTGAAGTGGATAAAGTGTGAATGAGAGAGAAAGAAAAAAAAACTACAACACATAGCTACAAATGGAACATAAAAGGCAAGGATATGTACATTGAACAGTATGCTCTATAAATAAACAACTTTCCAACTCGTTCTGGAGCACTATGATCCTTCTTTCTAAAGCTATTGAAGTGGATCATGTGTCAAAGGAGAAACCCATACAAAATTAATAATAATAATAATTTGTTACATTTATAGAACGCTTTGCATGAAAGGGGGGGGGGTGTCCTCATCCACCACCAGTGTGCAGCATCACCTGGATGATGAGACAGCAGACATATTGTGCCAGAACACCCCCCACACACCAGCTTATTAGTGGAGAGGAGGCAGAGTGATGAAACCAATCAGTGTATGGAGATGATTAGGAGGCCATGATGATGGTCAGAGGCCAATGGGTGAATTTGTCCAGGATGCCGGGGTTACACCTCTACTCTTTTCGAAAGACATCCTGGGATTTTTAATGACCACAGAGAGTCAGGACCTCGGTTTAACGTCTCATCCAAAGGACGGTGCTTTTTGACAGTGTAGTTTCCCCATCGCTATACTGGGGTGTTAGTACCCACACAGACCACAGGGTGATCACCCCCTGCTGGCCTCACTAACACCTCTTCCAGCAGCAACCTAGTTTTCCCAGGAGGTCTCCCATCCAGGTACTGACCAGCTCAACCCTGCTTAGCTTCAGTGGGCAACCAGTCTTGGGCTGCAGGGTGATATGGCTGCTGGCTGTGTCAGCAAAATGTCAGTAATAGGTATGAATCATGTAAGCAAAAACTCATACAATAAATAATTGTAGCGTAGTCTTCCTTGGATGACTTGATCTATTTTTTCCAGACCTATTGAACCGTGTGGTGTCAATGAAGAAACCAATGCGGGACGTTGAGAGCATAAATTGAACATAAAAAGCAAATTGCCCACTGAAGAGTTGTAGTGTGTTCTTCAGGTTAAAATAAACATATTCCACCATGCTCTGTAACAGTCCACAGAGCCTTTTAAAAGCTATTGAACTGAATAATTTATAATTTAGGAAACCAGTGCAACAGGTTGAGAGTAGTTACTGACCATATAAAGCAAATGATTGCAAAATAAATAGTTATAGTATGTTTATTAGGGTCAAATTAAGATTTTCCACTGTGTTCTGATTTAGACAGTCTTTATGGATAGTTCACTGAATCGTGGACTCCAATGACTCGATCAAAAGCAGAATATTTCAGAACACAACATTCACCAAAGTGTTTTTCCCATGTTCCAAAGACTGTAGTATGTTCCTAGTGACCAGACCGACTTACTACAGGCAAGATTTTGCAATTACCTCCCTTTCCATACATACAGTACAAACATTAGTTATGAAAAGTAGTGTTGTATTTCACCAAAAAAAATTTTTTGAATGGTTTTCAACACTCGAATGGTTGTAGTATGTTCCTTCTGGCCACGTTGACTTACTACAGGCCACCAGGGCACCACACAGACTTTATTAAAGAATTTGCTGATTTTCTATCTGAGTTAGTACTGGCTGCAGATAAAGTCTTAATTGTTGGCGATTTTAATATCCATGTCGATAATGAAAAAGATGCATTAGGATCAGCATTCATAGACATTCTGAACTCTATTTGGGTTAGACAACACGTTTCAGGACCTACTCATAGCTGAAATCATACTCTAGATTTAATACTGTCACATGGAATTGATGTTTGTGGTGTTGAAATTCTGCAGCAAAGCGATGATATATCAGATCATTATCTAGTCTTGTGTAAACTCCATATAGCTAAAACTGTAAATTCGACTCCTTGTTACAAGTATGGTAGAACCATCACTTCTAGCACAAAAGACTGCTTTGTAAGTAATCTTCCTGATTTATCTCAATTCCTCAGCATATCCAACAGTGCAGAAAAACTTGATGTAACAGAAACTATGGACTCTCTCTTTTCTAGCACTTTTCTAGTAAAGGAGCAACTGAGCAATACAGTTGCTCCTTTACGCTTAAAGAAGATTAAGGAAAAGAGTCCAACACCGTGGTATAATGAGCACACTCGCACCCTAAAGAGAGCAGCCCGGAAAATGGAGCGCAACTGTAGGAAAACAAAACTAGAGGTATTTCGTATAGCTTGGCTGGAAAGTATCCTATCCTACAGAAAAACATTAAAAACTGCTAGATCTGATTACTTTTCGTCTCTTGTAGAAGAAAACAAACATAACCCCCGGTATTTATTCAATACAGTCACTAAATTAACGAAAAATAAAGCATCAACAGGTGTTGGCATTTCCCAAGAGCACAGTAGTAATAATTTTATGAACTACTTTACTTCCAAGATCGATACTATCAGAGATAAAATTGTAACCATGCAGCCGTCAGCTACAGTATCGTATCAGATGTGCACTAAAGATCCCCTAAGGAACAATTCCACTCATTCTCTACTATAGGAAAGGAAGAATTGTATAAACTTGTTAACTCATCTAAACCAACAACATGTATGTTAGACCCTATTCCATCTAAACTAATAAAAGACCTGCTTCCAAAAGTCATAGATCCTCTTTTGGCTATCATTAATTCAACGATTCTCGCTTGGGGTGCGAGAGGTCCCGGCTTCAAATCCCGGACGAGCCCCCACTTGTTACGTGCTAGCCCTCTTGTAGTCTAGAGGTAATGGGCATAGCAGTAACAAATTTTGGAGAGAGAAAGCACAGGGACCTCTTGTCTCCAGCCCCAATAACACACCTCCAAACAAAACTTATTTAAATTATTTTATTAAGTAATAAGAAAAAGATAAAAGGAAACAGAAGCTTCAGGAGGGGGCAAAGGCCAACATAACAAACAAAAAGATTTCTAACTCAGTTTTAACCATAACTTACCTATACATAAACCGAAAACAAATAAATAACAAATTGAACTTCCCTATCTCCTTGACTACCCAGATAACCAGGAGAAAAGCAATTAAAGAAAAAAGCACACACCTCCCTACAAGTTTCCTTACAAAAACTTGTAAACTCGAAACAAATTTACAAGTCTCCAACTAAATCCACATTAACACCAATGGTTAGCAATCAATAATAACAAACATAATAAAGTAATCTAGAACCAGCGAAAAGAAAAGGTTACAATCTGCAACCCTCTCCTTCTCAGTTTGCTCTGAGACAGAGCTGGCTTTATATGCTGGCTTTCTTCTGAGTGCAGCCAATCAGTAGAGCTGAATTGAATGGGTAGCAAATCAGCAACAGGTGTATCCAATCACCTCCACAACGGTGACAGCAGTAGACATGAGAAAAAAAAGAGAAACACAATAACAAAAGCAAGCACACCACAAAACGCATAAAACAATCATAAATAAAATACGTCTCAGGACGTAACACCCCCACCATTAAATTTTACAACCCATGGATTGTAAAACAGGTTACTCACAGAACTCCAATAGTAGTGCAACTTAGTCGCAATTAAATTTTTTTAAAACCACCCACTTAAATCTCCATATCTGCAGTCCTAGAAAGAGCATCCGCCACCACATTTTCTTTACCATGAATGTGTCGAAGATTTAGGTTATACTCCTGGACAATCATAGCCCAGCGCATCAAATGTTGATTGGAGTTGGACATGCGGGAAAGAAAAATAAGTGGGTCATGGTCAGTATAGACATCGATAGGCACGGCACTGCTTCCCAAGTAAACCTCGAAATGTTGAAGAGCTAACAGCAAAGAGAGGGCTTCCTTCACAATCGTGCTATAGTGTTGTTGGCATTTTGTGAACTTCTTTGAGAAGAAGCAGACTGGGTGGTCAATGCCACGGGAATCCTTCTGCAGCAGAACTGCTCCAGCACCAGTAGCACTGGCATCTACTTGGAGTTTAAAAGACAAATCAAAATTAGAGCCTACTCGGTCAACACAATCTTCTAACCGAGGCAGTGGAAAGGAGTCAAGTTTAGGTAAGGCGTTAACCTTACGGTAGTCGGTACGGAAGCGATAGGAGCTGTCAGGTTTAGGCACTAATAAACAAGGCGAACTCCATGGACTCTTGACTAGACACTGCTAAACCATGCAGCAGCGTATACTCAACCTCAGATCTCATTATGACACGCTTCCTGGGGTTTAATCTATAAGGATGTTGCTTGACTGGATGAGATTCACCTACATCAATGTCATGCGTCAACATGGTCATTCTACCCGGCACATCCGAAAAGATTGAAGGAAATTCATTAACCAATTTAATAATTTGCTCACTCTGTTTTGTTGTCAGGTGTGCAAGAAAGCTCTGCAAATCACTCAGTATAGCAGAGTTTTGAAGCTTTTTAGCTGCAACTTGTGCAACTTTTTCAACTGGCTCAGCTTCGGGCATTTCACTAACAGTAGCCACCACAACAGGTGAAACAGAGTAGGAAATAGGCTTCTCACCACGCACAATAAACTGTTTCAACATATTTATGTGACGTTGTAACTGTGTTGAAGCACAATTGTTATAGCAAGAAAATACAAGAACATTTGTGATTGTGCTCTTGATTGATTATTGATGATGATATAATCATTATCTAGTGGCCTGATGCACTGATATTTTTCAGGAGCTAGTCTTTAATGACATGGTGTGGTTTTTTTGTTGTTAATTTGGTCTCGTTTACAATAGCTATATGACCCTGGATGATATGACAAACAGCCAATGAAGAATTTTAAAAACATCTTATGCGCAAAACTTTTAGTTCTATGGCATCGTTTAGACACACACAGACATCAAGAATCAGTGTATGAATCTCAACAATGGTGACAATCAAAAGCTTCATGCTGCAATGCATTCTGGGTACCAGTACAGTACAAAGCTCACCCATGACTTCCAGCATGCTTTGCGGCATGAATAAATTATGCCACTGAATTGTCCACTTATTGTCTTTAATTCTTACTATGTGCTTTTATTTTTGCTTTTTTTGTGTTGAGTTTTAGTAGCATGTTTTGTGATGTTCAGAGTTGATCTATTTATTTTGTTTATTGTCACCATTGTTGAGATTCATATGCTGATTCTTGATGTCTGTGTGTGTCTAAGTTATTCCGTAGTACTAAAGGTTTTGTGCATAATATGTTTTTAAAATTTTTCAGTAGCAAGTTGTTCTCATGCAGAGCCATATAGCCAGTATCAACACAAAACTACCAAAAAAAATATCCACGCCATGTCTTTAAATATCAGCCTCTGAATGAGATCAGTGAATCAGGCCACTAGATAATGATTATATCATTATCAATCAAAAGCACATAATCACAATCTTTTTCTTTGGTGTTGCTTGTTATAACAAATATGTTTTACAAACACAGTTACAGCAGCCAGAAAAAAGGTTAAGACTAAAAATCAAGGGTCAAGAGCCCAACTAAAGCAAACCCTGATCGCCACAATGGTGAGGCCAAACGAAACATTTTCAATAAAACAACTAAATTTCTATTAATTCTCATATATTTTTTATAAACATATGACAGAAATAAAGTCACATTGTAATGTGTGAAGCTGGTAATGCTGTTTGTGGAGTTGTTTAATCAGATCTTGAGAGATTTAATGATGTCTTGTATTTCAGTTGAGTTCATCTAAGGCTGTGGCTGAAGTCAGTTATAGTTCTTGTTTCTCTTTCATTCAGTGATTCTGCTTGTTAACAGCAGCTGTTCATCATTAAAGCACAACCATCACTTAATTAATCACATAATTATCTATAAGGAGAGTAAATATTTAACTGAACTGTATTATTTTGCACAAGAGAGATCTGTTAATGTAGTTTTGTGGGTCACCATTGTGCTGGAGAGTAGAGCCTGTGCTTCAGTCAATGATGAGCCACAAACACTGATGTTCTGCTGCTTTATTTAAAGACTGTAACTGTAGAGTTGCTGATACAGTGGTGATCTCTTTAAGTGCTTTAGCACATGCATGTGTGCTGTAGCTGAAGATAAACTGCAATGAGTTAAAATCATGTTTTTATTAACTTTACTGTTACAAATTAATTGTTTGCAGTTTTATATTAAGAAATGTTCTTTCTTAGTGGACTCAAATGAAATAGGTTAACCAAATGTTTACACACCATCACAACAATTTTACAGCATGCAAGAGTTTGCTGTATTTTTACAGTACAATTGTAATTATTGATTTACAGAACTTTTGTAAATTTACAGTCTTACTGGCAACCAAAATTGCCAGTAAGTCACTGTAAATTTTACAGCAATTTTTTAACAGTGCACTTAAAGATATCACCACTGTATCAGCAACTCTACAGTTACGGTCTTTAAATAAAGCAGCAGAACATCAGTGTTTGTTGCTCATCATTGACTGAAGCACAGGCTCTACTCTCCAGCACAATGGTCACCCACAAAACTACATTAAACTATCAGATCCCTCTTGTGCAAAATAATACTGTTCAGTTAAATATTTACTCTCCTTATAGATAATTCTGTGATTAATTAAGTGATGGTTGTGCTTTAGTGATGAACAGCTGCTGCACAATAGTGAGGCCAAACAAAACATTTTCAATAAAAAAACTAAATTTCTGTTAATTCTCAAATATTTTTTATAAATATATAACAGAAATAAAGTCAAATTGTAACGTGTGAAGCTGGTAATGCTATTTGTGGAGTTGTTTAATCAGATCTTGAGAGATTTAATGATGTCTTGTATTTCAGTTGAGTTCATCTAAGGCTGTGGCTGAAGTCAGTTGTAGTTCTTGTTTCTCTTTCATTCAGTGATTCTGCTTGTTAACAGCAGCTGTTCATCACTAAAGCACAACCATCACTTAATTAATCACAGAATTATCTATAAGGAGAGTAAATATTTAACTGAACTGTATTATTTTGCACAAGAGAGATCTGTTAGTTTAATGTAGTTTTGTGGGTCAAGTCAAGTCAAGTCACCTTTATTTATATAGCGCTTTTAACAATACAAATTGTGACAAAGCAACTGCACAATATCAAAATGGGAAAATAGTGTCAATAATGTAAAATGACAAGATTAAACACTCAATTTTCAGTTAAAGACATTTCATTGTTGAATTCAGTGATGGCATCGTCCAGCTCAGTTCAGTTTTAAAAGTTTCTGTTCAATCAAGTCGACGATATTGCTGGAAATGAAGTGTCCCCAACTAAGCAAGCCAGAGGTGACAGCGGCAAGGAACCAAAACTCCATTGGTGACAGAACGGAGAAAAAAACTTTGGGAGAAACCAGGCTCAGTCAGGGGACCATTTCTTCTCTGGCCAGTCGACACAGCAGTTCAATTCCAACTGCTGCAAAGTCAGATTGGATGGCTCAACTGGTTCCCGAGGTATTTTCCTGATGGCTGTCTAGGTGACGGGGTCCTCACTGGGGGTCTGTCCCTGGAGCTCATCTAGGTGTCCTGGTCTCCGCTGACGTTCAGGGCTGTAGAGGTCATCTCTAGGTGCTGATCCACCATCTGAACTGGTGAATGCAGTGATCTCGGAATAAAAGAAACAGACTAATATTAGCGTAGATGTCAATCTTCTTACGATGTAACAAGTACATCATGTGTTATGGGAAATGTTCCCGGTTCCGGTTGATCTAATTAATGCAGCCTAACAATCCTTTAACGGATTTGAATAATAGAAGTGTATTAGTGTGTTATGTGTATGCCAGGTTAAAGAGATGGGTCTTTAATCTAGATTTAAACTGACAGAGTGTGTCTGCCTCCCGAACAGTGTTTGGTAGATTGTTCCAGAGTTTGGGCGCTAAATAGGAAAAAGATCTGCCGCCCGCAGTTGATTTTGATATTCTAGGTATTATCAAACGGCCAGAGTTTTGAGAACGCAGCGGACGTGAAGGACTATAATGCGATAAAAGCTCGCTCAAGTACTGAGGAGCTAAACCATTCAGGGCTTTATAAGTAATTAACAAGATTTTAAAATCTATACGATGTTTAGTAGGGAGCCAGTGCAGTGTTGACAGAACCGGGCTAATGTGCACATACTTCCTGGTTCTAGTAAGAACTCTAGCTGCTGCATTTTGAACCATCTGTAATTTGTTTATTAAGCGTGCAGAACAACCACCCAATAAAGCATTACAATAATCTAACCTTGAGGTCATAAACGCATGAATTAATATTTCTGCATTTGACATTGAGAGCATAGGTCTCAGTTTAGATATATTTTTAAGATGAAAAAATGCAGTTTTACAAATGCTAGAAACGTGGCTGTCAAAGGAGAGATTACTATTAAATAGCACACCTAGGTTCCTGACTGATGACGAAGAATTTACAGAGCAGCCATCAAGTGTTAGACAGTGTTCTAGGTTAATACTTGTGGGGGTTTTAGGTCCGATAATTAACACACCTGTTTTTACAGAATTTAGCAGTAAGAAATTACTCGTCATCCAGTTTTTTATATCGACTATGCATTCCATAAGTTTCTCAATTTGGTGTGTTTCACCAGGCCGTGAAGAAATATAGAGCTGAGTATCATCAGCATAACAGTGAAAGCTAACCCCGTGTTTCCTAATGATATTTTCCCAAGGGTAACATATAAAGCGTGAAAAGTAACGGCCCTAGTACTGAGCCTTGAGGAACTCCATACTGCACTTGTGATCGATATGATACCTCTTAATTCACTGCTACGAATTGATGGCGGTCAGATACGTACGATTTGAACTATGCTAATGCACTTCCACTAATGCCAACAAAGTTTTCTAGTCTATTCAAAAGAATGTTGTGATCGATAGTGTCGAACGCAGCGCTAAGATCCAGTAGAACTAATAGAGAGATACAACCACGATCAGATGATAAGAGCAGGTCATTTCTAACTCTAATGAGAGCAGTCTCAGTACTATGATACAGTCTAAATCCTGACTGGAAATCTTCACAGATATCATTTTTCTCTAAGAAGGAATATAATTGTGAGGATACAATCTTTTCTAATATCTTTGACAGAAAAGGGAAATTCGAGATCGGTCTGTAATTAACTAGATCTTTGGGGTCAAGTTGTGGTTTTTTAATGAGAGGCTTAATAACAGCCAATTTAAAGTTTTTGGGGACATATCCTAATGACAATGACAAATTAATAATAGCCAAAAGAGGATCTATGACTTCTGGAAGCACCTCTTTTAGTAGTTTAGATGGAATAGGGTCTAACATACATGTTGTTGGTTTAGATGATTTAACAAGTTTATACAATTCTTCCTCTCCTATAGTAGAGAATGAGTGGAATTGTTCCTCAGGGGATCTATAGTACACTATTTGATGTAATAATATAGCTGACGGCTGCATGGTTACAATTTGATCTATAATAGTATCAATTTTGGAAGTAAAATAGTTCATAAAGTCATTACTGCTGTGCTGTTGGGAAATGTCAACACCTGTTGATGCTTTATTTTTTGTTAATTCTGCCACTGTATTGACTAAATACCTGGGGTTATGTTTGATTTGTTCTAAAAGAGACGAAAATAATCAGATCTAGCAGTTTTTAAAGCTTTTCTGTAGGATAGGGTACTTTCCCGCCAAGCTAAACGAAATACCTCTAGTTTTGTTTTCCTCCAGCTACGCTCCATTTTCCTGGCTGCTCTCTTTAGAGTGCGAGTGTGCTCATTATACCACGGTGTTGGACTCTTTTCCTTAATCTTCCTTAAGCGTAAAGGAGCAATTGTATCTAAAGTGCTTGAAAAGAGAGAGTTCATAGTTTCTGTTACATCATCAAGTTGTTCTGAGCTGTTGGATATGCTAAGGAATTGAGATAAATCAGGAAGATTACTTACAAAGCAGTCTTTTGTGGTAGAAGTGATGGTTCTACCATATTTATAAGAAGGAGTTGAATTTACAGCTTTAACTATATGGAGTTTACACAAGACTAGATAATGATCTGATATATCATCGCTTTGCTGCAGAATTTCAACACAATTAACATCAATTCCATGTGACAGTATTAAATCTAGAGTATGATTTCGACTATGAGTAGGTCCTGAAACGTGTTGTCTAACCCCAATAGAGTTCAGAATGTCTATGAATGCTGATCCTAATGCATCTTTTTCATTATCAACATGGATATTAAAATCACCCACAATTAGGACTCTATCTGCAGCCAGAACTAACTCTGATAGAAAATCAGCAAATTCTTTAATAAAGTCTGTATGGTGCCCTGGTGGCCTGTATACAGTAGCCAGTACAAACGTCACGGGGGATTTATCATTAATCCTTTTTTCTCTAGATAATTTTATATGAAGCACCATTACTTCAAAGGAGTTATACTTAAAGCCTGTCTTCTGAGAAATACTGAGAATATTGTTATAAATTGTAGCAACACCTCCCCCTTTGCCTTTTGGGTGCGGCTCATTTTTGTAACAGTAATCTTGGGGGGTAGACTCGTTTAAAATAATGTATTCATCTGGTTTTAGCCATGTTTCTGTCAAACAGAGCAAATCTAGGTTATGATCATTAATCAAATCATTTACAAAAAGTGCTTTTGTAGAAAGGGACCTGATAATCAGTAAACCAAGTTTTATCAATTGTTTCTGTGTATTGTAAACATGTTTTATTTGTTGAACATCAATTAAATGGTTACTCATAAATAGTTTTTGACGTTTTCTGTATTTTCTAGTTCAGGGAACAGACACAGTCTCTATAGTGTGATATCTAGGTGAAGGAGTCTCTATGTGCTGAGAATTAACTGACTTCTGTGACGTGAGGCGGCTAGCAGACGGTCGGTTTAGCCAGTCTGTCTGCTTCCTGACCTGGGCTCCAGTTAGTCAAGTATGAACTCTAAGACTATGTGCCAAATTTCTATAGAGAATAGCGGCACCACCCCAGGAGGGATGAACACCATCTCTTTTCAACAGGTCAGGTCTGCCCCAAAAACTCGTCCAATTGTCTATAAAACCTATGTTGTTTTGTGGGCACCATTTAGACATCCAGTCATTTAATGATGACAGTCTGCTATGAATCTCATCATCCCGGTAAGCATGGAGGGGGCCAGAGCATATTACAGAGTCTGACATCGTACTTGCAAGTTCACACACCTCTCTAACATTATTTTTAGTGATCTCCGACTGGCGAAGTCGAACATCATTAGCGCCGGCGTGGATAACAATCTTACTGAATTTACGTTTAGCATTAGCCAGCACTTTTAAATTTGCCAAGATGTCAGGTACTCTGGCTCCAGGTAAACAATGGACTATGGTGGCTGGTGGCTCTATTTTCACGTTCCGTACAATAGAATCGCCAATAACTAGAGCACTTTCACCAGGTTTCTCAGTGGGTGCGTCACTGATACCCCTTTTCCACCAAGGCAGTTCCAGTGCTGGTTCGGAGCCAGAGCCTGGTTTCAAACCGGTTCTTTGTCTTTCGACACCCAAAGCACCAGCTCCGAACCAGAAAAAGCGGTTCGTAAGTAGCACCAAAACATTGCTGGGCTAGAAGGAAGAACCGCTTGCGTCAGGGGCTGGGGGCGGGGTTACCGTGACCAACAAGACGAAAGAAACTGAGGACCGCCATATTTGAAATAGCAGCTAAACACGGACACGTTGGATTCGCCGTGTTTGGATGCTGATGTAGATTCGCAAAGCCATGAATGTCAATAACAACACATCGTCCGCCATTGTTGATAGTTTGTTTAGGCTTGTTCGGGATGGATCGGCGCTACGCGGACCGTTCGGTGCGAGGCATCGGGGTGCTGCGGGAGCGACTGGAAAGCTGACGGCTCTTTATGCTTTTGGATCGCTCTCGTGCTGCTTTTGTGTGTTGTGTGCCGATCGATCTGCGTGGCGCGATGCACCTCGGACAAGTCTGTTGTGTTTGGCGCTGCCGCGCTAGTGAAACGAAACATGAAATGTATTCAGTGACGTAAGTCCTGGCTCTGTATTGGCTCTCTAGCCTGTGGAAAAGCAACCGGTTCTTAAAGGGCTCGCGAGTCGAACCAACTAAGAACTGGCAGTAGCACTGGCTCTGAACTAGCACCTGGTTCCTGCTGGTGGAAAGGGGGTATGAGTGGGGAGAACCTGTTTGATGTTCTGATCGGAACGGAAGAGCGGTGTTTTGACCTGCGACTATGCTGCCTCAAAATCACCCAGTTGCCCTGCTGCACAGGCGCTAATGCTGGAACCGAACAATGTACAGGAGTCCCTGAGCTAGTCACATCCAAAGCAGTATCTACAGCCCTCACATTCTTACTGTCCTCAACTAAAGTTTGGATGCGTGTCTCTAGTTCTAAAACCTTCTCTGTCAGCCTAACTATTTCCCTGCATTTATCACATGTGAATCCCTCATCGCCGACAGAGATAGATAAACTGTACATGTGGCAGACTGTGCAAATAGCAATAGCAGGAGAAGAAGCCATTATTCACGGTGATTGATGAATGATACCAACTTAACTTACCACTTACCACTCCACTTACCACTGATGTTTGATGAATTCGTGAAAAACGGAGCGAGAGAGAAATGAAAACGGAGCGAGAAAAAAGAAGACAATAATAGGCGCGAATAGCAACGCGAATGGAACCGCGAGTGACAAGCTAACGCACTACACTCGCGGTTTTGAAGCGAGCGATCAAATTAGTTTGATAGATAATACCAGAAATATGGTGGGAATTAAGTTATATATTATCACTTTAAACAACAGAGTGAAAGTAAGGTAAAGATTCAATAAAAAAGCAGAGCTACAATCACAAACCGCACAGCAGCACAACAGAAACAGACTGAAGCAATCGAACTGTGACTCAGACTAAAGCAATTGTGCTGGTCACCATTGTGCTGGAGAGTAGAGCCTGTGTTTCAGTCAACGATGAGCCACAAACACTGATGTTCTGCTGCTTTATTTAAAGACTGTAACTGTAGAGTTGCTGATACAGTGGTGATCTCTTTAGTTGGTTTAGCACATGTGTGCTATAGCTGACGATAAACTGCAATGAGTTAAAGTCATGTTTTTATTAACTTTACTATTGCAAATTAATTGTTTGCAGTTTTATATTAAGAAATATTCCTTCTTAGTGGACTCAAATGAAATAAGTTAACCAAATGTTTACACACCATCACAACAATTTTACAGCATGCAAGAGTTTGCTGTATTTTTACAGTACAATTGTAATTATTGATTTACAGAACTTTTGTACATTTACAGTCTTACTGGCAACCAAAGTTGCCAGTAAGTTACTGTAAATTTTACAGCAATTTTTTTACAGTGTAGAATATCAAAATCAACTGCGGGCGGCAGATCATTTTCCTATTTAGCATCCAAAATCTACCTAACACTGTTCGGGAGGAAGACACACTCTGTCAGTTTAAATCTAGATTAAAGACACATTTCTTTAACCTGGCTTACACATAACATACTACTACACTTCTATTATTCAAATCTGTTAAAGGATTCTTAGACTGCATTAATTAGATCAGCCGGAACCGGGAACACTCCCCATAACACACGATGTACTCGTTACATCGTAAGAAGCATGGGCATCTACGCTAATATTTGCCTGTTTCTTTCTTATTCTGTTTCTCAGTCCGTATCCAGATCAGATGGTGGATTGGTGCCGGGATATGATGTCTGCGGCCCTGATCGTCAGAGGGAGTTTTGGTTCCTTGCCGCTGTCGCCTCTGGCTTTCTCAGTTGGGGACACGTAATTTCTAGCGATTATCGTCAATTTGATTTCACAGTTACTATTTAAACTATACTGAGCTAGACAATGACATCTCCGAATTCAATAATGAAATGCCCTTAACTGAAAATGTAGTGTTTAATCTTATTATTATATATTACTGGCACTCTATCCTCCAATTTGATACTGTTAAGTGCTTTGACACAATCTGTATTGTTAAAAGCGCTATATAAATAAAGGTTACTTGACCTGACTTGACTTGCAAATAGCATATTACTTAATCATTTGTGTATAGTCATGTTTTGTAAATGATTAGTTCATCATCATCTAATCACTTGTAAATGATTTATAACTTAATCTACAAAAAATAGATAAAAATAGTAACACATCCCTTATTAATCAGCAATGAACGCATAGTCATGTTTTGTAAATGATTAGTTCATCATTAGCTAATTACTTGTAAATGACTTGTAAATGAATTAACAAAACATACACATATTGTTAGCATATCACTTATTAATTGTGTTTGAATAGTCCTCACTTTAGATGAGCTCACACAAATAGATGGCTGGCAACTGCTAAATGTTTTATAACTACCTGACTTAGTCATGAATTATAGCAGGAATATGTGTCAATAAAGCATTTATTAACACACTGAGCAACTATTATGATGTGTCTAAATAATAAGATTTATAAATGTACATTTAAATAGTTTATTAATCATTTACTTACTCTTTCTAAATGATCTTATGAACCACTGACAACTCCTAAATAACTGGTTTGTAAATAACATCATAATTTAGAAATGTTAAATTGATCATTAATAAAGTATGAAAATACAATTATTAAACATTATAGATATGCTCAAGAACAAAACATTTATAGCTGTATTTATAGAATGCTTACTAATGCCAATTAATGCTGGAACAATGCTTTATAAAGGATGGATTGACTATTTACTAATCTTAACTAATGATTCATAGTGTGCAGTTATTATAAAGTGTTACCGAAAAGTTAAACAAACACAACACAGAGGGACATAGAACACAGAAATATTTTTTCAAGATGCAAAAAATGAAACTGTACAAATGTACTCTTGATAAAAAATGAAAAATAAACCTCTGCAATTTCATTGAAAAAAAATAAAAATTCAAGTGTAGAGTTTCATATTTTGCATCTTGAAAAAATATTTCTGTTTTGTATCCCTCTGTTGTGTTTGTTTAGTTGTTCTGTTAGGAAGATAACTGAGCCTTTAAATCTCATTTGTAATAGATATGCCTTAAGAAATAATGAACAAGGCATTTATAGCTGTATTTATAAACTGCTTACTAATGACTATTAATGTTGGGACAATGCTTAATAAAAACTAACTATTTACTAATGCTTAACTAATGATTCATAGTGTGCAGTTATTATGAAGTCTTACCCTTAATTTTTTTAGCTGGGCAGTCAGACCAACTCTCTCTGCTTCTTACTCCAGCATATATTCCTCTCAGAAGAAAAACAACACCACTCACAAAGACTGTTTCTATATGGCCTGAAAATTCTCAGCTCTAGGACTGTTTCACACATACTGACTGGGAAGTCTTTGAACATCATGACCTGGCTGTTCACACTGAGGTAGTATTGTCCTACATCAAGTACTGCATGGACAACATGTGAAATAAAATCATCCCGGTTTTTCCCAACCCGAAACCTTGGATGACCAGCCAAGTACACACCCAGCTAGGAATGTTATTGTTCTAAGCTATGTTCTGGTAATGTTTTCAGCTGCAAGTTTTATTTTAGTTCCAAGAATGTTCTCTTGAAAGGTAGGATAACATTCTTTAAAAAAACTTTCTAAAAATGTTTATTGATAACATTATTAGAACTTTATCCTCTAACAGTCTAATTAAGATTGAAGCGGAAACACTTCTCACCATAATGGTGACATCATAACAAACTATTACTTTCAAACAGACATCAACATCTAAACCTCTGTTAATCTCAATAAGTACATTTGTAAATAAAGTCAATCTGTTTTAAAAGTGAAGCTGGTAATGCTGTTTCTGGAGTTATTTACGCTGGAGCTTTACATCAAACAAAGGTAGGGTTTTCACTTTCAACCAAAAATTGACTTCTGAGCAATGTAAGTCCACATCTAATGTGATGGGAAGCTTTATTATAATGTTAGACAATAATGTTCTAACAATGTTATCAATAACATTTTTAGAATGTTTTTAGAGAATGTTATCTTACCTTTTAGCAGAACATTGACACTTTTCCTATTTTGATATTGGAAAGTTGCTTTGACACAATCTGTATTGTTAAAAGCGCTACATAAATAAAGGTGACTTGACTAACATTCTGAGAACTAAAATAAATACATAGCGACCTGAACAACTGAGTTAAGTTTTCTTTATGGATTACATCAACCCTCTGAACCATATACTATCTACAGTCAGACAGATGTTTTTAAAACTTATTTTGATCAAAAACTTAAAAAAAAAAAAAAAGTATTTTTAATTTAGACACACAGACATCAGGAATCAGTGTGAGAATCACAACAACGGTGACCATCAAAAAAGCAAGTTGTAGCCAATCAAAGCTCATCCATGGCTCCCATCATGCATTGCGGCATGAATAAATGATGAGCTGAATTGTCATTGTAATTTCTTTTATTCTTATTTTCTTTTATTTCTGCTGGTTTTATATGATTTTTTTAGTAGCTTGTTTTGTGATGTTCGGAGTTGATCTGTTTATCTAAATATGCTGTTTGTCACCATTGTTGAAATACAGGATATTTTGCTATGGAATCACAAAGCTGTTTGTAATTAATAAAGGTAATATAACGCAGAGACTAAACTCTAAAGGAGTTTAGTGATTCAGGTCAAATAATGATAATGTTAAAACATAATGGTGACTTGCAAATTTTGATTTTCTTCTTTGGTGATTCTGCTTGTTAACATCAGTTGTCTCCAATAATGCTCAATCATCATTCAAATAATCACCTAATTATCTCATTAACTTCAACACTGCTTCAATGTTTATATGAGTCCACACTCAGAGTGTTAAATTAACACTGGGGATTTTGCTGTGTAGAAAGAGAAATACATTCTTTCATAAATACATATCATACAATCATATAATTGAATCAATCTGTAACTTTTTGTTCTTTACACATATTTCTAAGAATTAACCAATCTTTAAAATCATATTGAAAGGAGGGACATTTGATATGTTCCATAACTTATCGGTTACATTGACTGACAATTTCTGCCCATCTCTTAAAATATAATTCCCTATACATTTTAAACTTGATGGAATTACTGTTTTCACTGGGATCTCATATTTTTCAAAAACACAAATATTCCTAGATTTCCATAATGCTTCTTTAAAAACATTTATAATTGCCCACCACCGTATCCATTTTTTACAATGAAGTTTTCCCAATTCTCCATACGAAATATCACATTCACTTTGCACTCTGTACAAATTACTTAACCATAATCAAATAGAAACCCAAACCTTCTGGGCATAAGCACATTCCCACAAACACTGGGTCTCATTCACTAAGCATGTGTACGCAGTAATTTGTGCGTGAAATGTGAGTACGAATGATTTTAAGAACAAACCACGATTCACCAAAAATTTCGTAGTAAAATGTATTATACATTTATGAAAAATTATAGGAACAACTGAAACCACACATATGCAGAAAGTACTTACTCTGCACGGCCTTATAATCATGTTAAGATGTTATATTTATTCTAAATACGACTATGATTATATTAAAGCATGTTTACTAAATAATTGTGTTATATAATCCATATACAAAATTATATAACAAACTTATTTAATAATACAATTTATTCTTGTCATCATACATTTCATCATATAGTGAAAGTGTAAGAAAAGTTGCGTTTTGTTCAGCTGCGAGGTTTTTCTGAATAAGCCGTATGTAGAGCTGGCTCCAGAGAGGTCTGTATGAAAGATTTTTTTGTGTTTGAACTGGTGAGAATGGTACACTTGGGATGCTCAAAGATCTGGCGAGAGCGCGTTTGCTCTGAATAAATGCGGAAAGCCCTTATATGGAGATAATTTGGGCGTGTTTCATGCAAATGACTAACCTTGTGCACGCGGCCGCTCATTTAGAATTACTCCAAATTCACTAACATAAGAACTAGGTAAGAACAAATTCATGTGCGTACGCACGTGTTGTGAATTAGGCGGAAAGTTTTTGTGAGAAGTTCAAATGTGCGTATAAATACGAAAAACGTACGCAATTATTAGTGAATGAGACCCAATGTCTTATTGTCTCTTCTTCTCCACAATTTACTCTAGGACACAAAGAAAGGCGAGAACAACCTCTCTTCTTCAAAAAGTCCCGGGTAGGTACAGTTTTGTACAGCTTGCCAAGCGATATCTTTATGGCAATTAAACAAGAAATCATCATTCACATTCCTCCAAACATAATACATTCTGATTCACTGAGACAACCTACAGGAGTCATTTTAAATACAGATGGGGATAGCTTTTCCTCTATTAACTGTGTTTAAACTTCCAATATGAATGTTAGACCAAGATGTTCTCTTTAATATCTGCATTATTTTATTATACATAACTGGTCTCCCCACTTGTCGGCCTACCAAAAACTTCACGAAAAAACTACTATGATTAGTCACTTCATCATCTAGGCAAGATTTCAAAACAGGAAAAAGAACCATAGCATCCAGTTTGGCTTGTATATCGGGGACCGCTAATCCACCTTTCTCAATTTTTCTACATACAACTTCTCGTTTCAACCTCTCCTGATTAGAGTTCCATAAAAACTGAAAAAATCTTTTTCTTTACTGAATTTAAAAAGGTTTCCGCTACAAAAGTAAGAGATGCTATAATCTCTGCATTAATTATTAACACTTTACCCCTAAAAGTAAGATTTCTTTCCTCCCACTGTTTTATTTTCCACTCTATTTGTTGTAACCTGAGGTTCCAATTCCTTTCTTTCATATCTCTACCCCATACTATCCCTAGTATTTTAATGGTTATGTCTTGGATTTTCAAACCAAAATTTAATTTGGGTTGTATCCAATTTTATGTCTAAAATCTCACTTTTTCTTTTATTATTTTCATCCCAGTCGCAAATGTAAAAAGCTCACATAACTGTAATGCTCTTTCTACTGAATGGTTATTCGAAAGTAACAGGGTGATATTGTCCATTTAAAGTGATAATTTTGCTTCCTTACCTAAGCTCCCTGATATTGATAATCCTTTCAATTCAGAACTCTGCCTAATAGCTTAAGCTAATGGTTCTATGGCTAATACAAAAAGTAAAGGAGATAAACCACATCCATGTCTCATTCCTGAGTGGATGATAACAGGTAGCATTAGATGACAATTCACCGATATGCGACTCCAACATCCAGTCTATAATAAATTGATCCATCTAAGAATTGATTCCCCAAAACCATAGCTCTGTAACATTTTACATAAGAAATGGTGGTCTATGCTATCAAAAGCCTTTTCTAAGTCCAATCCCATGACACATAAAAGCAATTTATGATCCTGTGTGTAAAGGAAGTTATTTCTAATTAATGATTAGATTCTGATGTAAGGCTCTACCTTTTACCCCACATGTTTGTTCATTCCCAATTAGGCTTACCATACTGGGTTGGAGTCTGAAAAAAATCTCTTTTGACAATATATTTTATACATTCAGCTAAACAACATTAAATTACTTTTAAAGACTGTCTGTGGGGACTCAAGATGCCATTTCAAATCGTCACACCAAAAAGCACCACTCACATGGTTTTCCATAAAATCACATTATATTTGTCCCAAATTATTGTTAATGTTCATAATGACTTTATCCTAGGTTAAAGGTTTCAGCACAACTTTTGTCTTTCTGTCAATATGCTTTATATAGAGAGCTATTAATAGCTGTAGATCGTGCTTTCTCTTTCCGTTTGCTCTGTTTTGTCAAACAACGTATTCAAACTCATTGATGCAACTTTGTTAATTCCTGAAGTGAACTATTATATTAACTGTTGTGGACAGAGGTGGGTAGTCCAGGGGTCAGAAAGTAAAAGTCCTGCCATATTTTTGTTCCACCCATGAACTCAGCAGCTGATTTCACCAGAGGAGGAACCAAGTCATTCCTTTCAAGTCACAAGCAAGTCTCAAGTCAAATCCTAAGTCCTCAAAGAGTTAAAGTTAATGAGATAATTAAGTGACTAATTGAATGGTAATTGTGCATTAGTGATGAACACCTGCTGTTATTGAGAATTACAGAGGATCAGATGATGATGTTTTATTGGTTAAAATGATACCACCATCATGGAGATCAGTGTTTGCTTTAGTTGGGCTCTTGACCCTCGACTTTCTGTGTTAGATCTCTGTTTGTAATGATGCATGTGGTGTTGTAAAGTTCAGTACTTTACAGTGAGGAAATATTAGCTGCTTTTATATGATATGGTAATCATGCGCTGTCCTAGTTACAATCAAATAACTTTTATTTGTATTTACTATTCATTTAAATGTTTAGGTTTTGCATAATCAATCCTGTGAAGCTACAGCATGCAAACAAAGTGCTGCTCTAATAGGCAAAGTGAATGAATTTAAAATCTATATAATGCATATAAAAATTTGAACTCCAGTACTGTTTAGACACACACAGACATCAAGAACCAGCATATGAATCTCAACAATGGTGACATTAACAAAATGCTTCATGCGGCAATGCATGCTGGGTAACACCATAGTAAAAACTCCCATCACGCACTGCAGTATGAAAAATTGTCACCATTGTTGAGGATCATATGATAAGTGTTCATGTCTAAAAGCCTGAGCTAATGCAGTTTTTTTTTTTTTTTACAATATTGATGCATTACAGTAGCATTTGTTCAATAGGACTTTTTTTGCAGTTTTTTAATCACTGAATATCAATCAATAAACCAAAGAGAGAACACTTCATGATGGTCATTCAAATGAGTTACAAGCAGAAAGAATAAGTTAATCCGCTCCAAGCATTCAAACTTTTGATTCAACAATGTACAAATGTTTGTTGTGCATGCTTCAGTCTGAGTCACAGTTCGATTGCTTCAGTCTGTTTCTGTCTGTTGTGCGGTTTGTGATTGTAGCTCTGCTTTTTTATTGAATCATTACCTTACTTTCACTCTGTTGTTTAAAGTGATAATATATAACTTAATTCCCACCATATTTCTGGTATTATCTATCAAACTAATCTGACCGCTCGCTTTTAAAATCGCGAGTGCAGCGCGTTAGCATTCGCTAGCCGGTTAGCTTGTCACTCGCGGTTCCATTCACGTTGCTATTCGCGCCTATTATTGTTTTCTTTTTTACTCGCTCCGTTTTCATTTCTCTCGCTCCGTTTTTCACGAGTTCATCAAACAACAGTGGTAAGTAGTAAGTGGAGTGGTAAGTGGTAAGTTAAGTTGGTATCATTCATCAATCACGGTGAGTAATGGCTTCTTCTCCTGCTATTGTTATTTGCACAGTCTGCCACATGTACAGTTTATCTATCTCTGTCGGCGATGAGGGATTCACATGTGATAAATGCAGGGAAATAGTTAGGCTGATAGAGAAGGTTTTAGAACTAGAGACACGCATCCAAACTTTAGTTGAGGACAGTAAGAATGTGAGGGCTGTAGATACTGCTTTGGATGTGACTAGCTCAGGGACTCCTGTACATTGTTCGGTTCCGGCATTAGCGCCCGTGCAGCAGGGCAACTGGGTGACTGTGAGGCAGCCTAGTCGCGGGTCAAAACACCTCTCTTCCATTCCGATCAGAACATCAAACAGGTTCTCCCCACTCAGTGACGCACCCACTGAGAAACCTGGTGAAAGTGCTCTAGTTATTGGCGATTCTATTGTACGGAACGTGAAAATAGAGACACCAGCCACCATAGTCCATTGTTTACCTGGAGCCAGAGCACCTGACATCTTGGCAAATTTAAAAGTGCTGGCTAATGCTAAACGTAAATTCATTAAGATTGTTATCCACGCCGGCGCTAATGATGTTCGACTTCGCCAGTCGGAGATCACTAAAAATAATGTTAAAGAGGTGTGTGAACTTGCAAGTACGATGTCAGACACTGTAATATGCTCTGGCCCCCTCCCTGCTTACCGGGGTGATGAGATTCATAGCAGACTGTCATCATTAAATGACTGGATGTCTAAGTGGTGCCCGCAAAACAACATAGGTTTTATAGACAATTGGACGAGTTTTTGGGGCAGACCTGACCTGTTGAAAAGAGATGGTGTTCATCCCTCCTGGGGTGGTGCCGCTATTCTCTCTAGAAATTTGGCACATAGTCTTAGAGTTCATACTTGACTAACTGGGGCCCAGGTCAGGAAGCAGACAGACTGGCTAAACCGACCGTCTGCTAGCCGCCTCACGTCACAGAAGTCAGTTAATTCTCAGCACATAGAGACTCCTTCACCTAGATATCACACTATAGAGACTGTGTCTGTTCCCCAAACTAGAAAATACAGAAAACGTCCAAACCAATTTATGAGTAACCATTTAATTGATGTTCAACAAATAAAAAATGTTTACAACACACAGAAACAATTTATAAAACTTGGCTTACTGAAAATCAGGTCCCTTTCTACAAAATCACTTTTTGTAAATGATTTGATTAATGATCATAACCTAGATTTGCTCTGTTTGACAGAAACATGGCTAAAACCAGATGAATACATTACTTTAAATGAGTCCACCCCCCAAGATTACTGTTACAAAAATGAGCCACGTCCAAAGGGCAAAGGGGGAGGTGTTGCTACAATTTATAGCAATATTCTCAGTATTTCTCAGAGGGCAGGCTTTAAGTATAACTCATTTGAAGTTATGGTGCTGCGTATAACATTATCTAGAGAAACACGTGTTCGTGATAAATCCCCCGTGATGTTTGTATTGGCTAATGTATACAGGCCACCAGGGCACCATACAGACTTTATTAAAGAATTTGCTGATTTTCTATCTGAGTTAGTACTGGCTGCAGATAAAGTCTTAATTGTTGGCGATTTTAATATCCATGTCGATAATGAAAAAGATGCATTAGGATCAGCATTCATAGACATTCTGAACTCTATTGGGGTTAGACAACACGTTTCAGGACCTACTCATTGTCGAAATCATACTCTAGATTTAATACTGTCACATGGAATTGATGTTAGTGGTGTTGAAATTCTGCAGCAAAGCGATGATATATCAGATCATTATCTAGTCTTGTGTAAACTCCATATAGCTAAAACTGTAAATTCTACTCCTTGTTACATGTATGGTAGAACCATCACTTCTAGCACAAAAGATTGCTTTGTAAGTAATCTTCCTGATTTATCTCAATTCCTCAGCATATCCAACAGCTCAGAACAGCTTGATGATGGACTTTCTCTTTTCCAGCACTTTAGATACAGTTGCTCCTTTACGCTTAAGGAAGATTAAGGAAAAGAGTCCAACACCATGGTATAATGAGCAAACTCGCACTCTAAAGAGAGCAGCCCGGAAAATGGAGCGCAGCTGGAGGAAAACAAAACTAGAGGTATTTCGTTTAGCTTGGCGGGAAAGTATCCTATCCTACAGAAAAGCATTAAAAACTGCTAGATCTGATTACTTTCGTCTCTTCTAGAAGAAAACAAACATAACCCCCGGTATTTATTCAATACAGTCAATAAATTAACAAAAAATAAAGCATCAACAGGTGTTGGCATTTCCAAAGAGCACTGCAGTAATGATTTTATGAACTACTTTACTTCCAAGATCGATACTATCAGAGATAAAATTGTAACCATGCAGCCGTCAGCTACAGTATCGCATCAAATAGTGCACCATAGATCCCCCGAGGAACAATTCCACTCATTCTCTACTATAGGAGAGGAAGAATTGTATAAACTTGTTAAATCATCTAAACCAACAACATGTATGTTAGACCCTATTCCATCTAAACTAATAAAAGAGCTGATTCCAGAAGTCATAGATCCTCTTTTGGCTATTATTAATTCATCATTGTCATTAGGATATGTCCCCATAACCTTCAAATTGGCTGTTATTAAGCCTCTCATTAAAAAACCACAACTTGACCCCAAAGATCTAGTTAATCACAGACCGATCTCAAATCTTCCTTTTCTGTCAAAGATACTAGAAAAGGTAGTATCCTCACAATTATATTCCTTCTTAGAGAAAAATGATATCTGTGAGGATTTCCAGTCAGTATTTAGACCGTATCATAGTACTGAGACTGCTCTCATTAGAGTTACTAATGATCTGCTTCTATCATCTGATCGTGGTTGTATCTCTCTATTAGTTCTACTGGATCTTAGCGCTGCGTTCGACACCATCGACCACAACATTCTTTTAAATAGACTAGAAAACTTTGTTGGCATTAGTGGAAGTTCCTTAGCATGGTTCAAATCGTACTTATCTGACCGCCATCAGTTCGTAGCAGTGAATGACGAGGTATCATATCGATCACAAGTGCAGTATGGAGTACCTCAAGGCTCAGTACTAGGGCTGTTACTTTTCATGCTTTACATGTTACCCTTGGGAGATATTATCAGGAGACATGGTCAAGTCAAGTCAAGTCACCTTTATTTATATAGCGCTTTTAACAATACAGATTGTGTCAAAGCACTTAACAGTATCAAGTTGGAGGATAGAGTGTCAGTAATGTATAATAATAAGATTAAACACTCAATTTTCAGTTAAAGGCATTTCATTATTGAATTCAGAGATGTCATTGTCTAGCTAAGTTTAGTTTAAATAATATCTGTGAAATTAAATTGACGATAATCGCTAGAAATTAAGTGTCCCCAACTGAGCAAGCCAGAGGCGACAGCGGCAAGGAACCAAAACTCCCTCTGTTGGTGTTAGCTTTCACTGTTATGCTGATGATACTCAGCTCTATATTTCTTCACGGCCCGGTGAAACACACCAAATTGAGAAACTGACGGAATGCATAGTCGATATAAAAAGCTGGATAACGAGTAATTTCCTACAGCTAAATTCTGAAAAAACAGAGGTGTTAATTATCGGACCTAAAAACCCCACATGTAATAACTTAGAACACAATCTAACACTTGACGGCTGCTCTGTCAATTCTTCCTCTTCATCAGTCAGGAACCTAGGTGTGCTATATAATAGCAATCTTTCTTTTGAAAGCCATGTTTCTAGCATCTGTAAAACTGCGTTCTTCCATCTCAAAAACATATCCAAACTGCGACCTATGCTCTCAACGTCAAATGCAGAAATATTAATTCATGCGTTTATGACCTCAAGGTTAGATTATTGTAATGCTTTACTGGGTGTTTGCTCTGCATGTTTAATAAACAAACTACAGTTAGTCCAAAATGCAGCAGCTAGAGTTCTTACTAGAACCAGGAAGTATGACCACATTAGCCCAGTTCTGTCAACACTGCACTGGCTCCCTACTAAACATCGTATAGATTTTAAAATCTAGTTAATGACTTATAAAGCCCTGAATGGTTTAGCTCCTCAGTACTTGAGTGAGCTCTTATCGCATTATAGTCCTCCACGGCCGCTGCGTTCTCAAAACTCTGGCCATTTGATAATACCTAGAATATCAAAATCAACTGCGGGTGGCAGATCGTTTTCCTTTTTAGCACCACAACTCTGGAACAATCTACCAAACACTGTTCGGGAGGCAGACACACTCTGTCAGTTTAAATCTAGATTAAAGACCCACCTCTTTAACCTGACATACACATAACACACTACTACACTTCTATTATTCAAATCCGTTAAAGTATTGTTAGGCTGCATTAATTAGATCAACCGGAACCGGGAACACTTCCCATAACACACAATGTACTCGTTACATCGTAAGAAGATTGGCATCTACGCTAATAGTTGTTTCTTTCTTATTCTGTTTCTCAGTCCGTGTCCGGATCAGATGGTGGATCGGCGCCGGGAGATGATGTCTGCGGCCCTGATCGTCAGCGATGAGCCCCAGAGACATATCCCCAGTGAAGACCTCGACTAAAATACAATAAAACTAAAAATAAAACAAATAATTAAAAATATAATAATAAAATACCTAACTACATAATACTATTATTGTTAGACATTGCAACAATATAAAAATAGAAATATAATACATTTATACATTTAAAAATTTAATTAAAACAATAAGTAAACAATGAATAAACAATAATATCCTGGCCAGAGGAGAACTGGCCCCCCGACTGAGCCTGGTTTCTCCCAAGGTTTTTTTTCCATTCTGTCACAGAGGGAGTTTTGGTTCCTTGCCGCTGTCGCCTCTGGCTTGCTCAGTTGGGGACACTTAATTTCTAGCGATTATCATAAATTTGATTTCACAGATACTATTTAAACTAAACTTAGCTAGATAATGACATCTCCGAATTCAATAATGAAATGCCCTTAACTGAAAATTGAGTGTTTAATCTTATTATTATACATTACTGACACTCTATCCTCCAACTTGATACTGTTAAGTGCTTTGACACAATCTGTATTGTTAAAAGCGCTATATAAATAAAGGTGACTTGACTTGACTTGTTATTTAAGTGTTTCTGCTTATTTCCATGGATTCAAGAAGAAGAAAACATAATCAGTAGTCAAGGATCTTGTTTTATCATAGAATATCAGTGTAGTTGAACATCTGATGTTGGTACAGCGCTCTCAGAGGAAAAAACAGTTTGAAGAAAGTCATCAGGATTCATCATCTGTGGTGCAGGTATCTGATTCAATAAAATACAAACAACCAAAAAAAAAAAAAAGCATTTGTGAGCATGTTAATATCAGGAGCATCTTTTTATATATATAGGTTTTATAGACTCACGCATGCTTTGTAATATCATAAACAAAAAAAGACATTTTATATCTGAGAAACTAATTATTATTGTTTAGCACATTATTCAAATCTATTTTTGAACAGTAGGCTATTTATAATAAACATGTTCTAAACATACTTAGACTCCTAGCATTCATCATGTTACAGTGTACACTCATATTACTTTTATTGTTTTATATAGAGCATGAAAACATCATCGCGGGTAAGAAATTTAAATACAATGAATTGCCCATCAATTTCTACTACAAAAGGATGTACTTTGTACTATAAAAAAGGATATTTTATATCTGAGAAACTAATTATTATTGTTTAGCATGCTATTAAATCTATCTTTGAACAGAGTATTAATTATAAACATGGTCTAAACATTCTTAGATGGTAGCATTCATCATTTTGTCGTTTGGGAAAAAAAACAAATAAGCGTGTTTATGACACAATAAAACATTAAATAATGCAAAAAAGAAACATTACTTACTCATTAGATCGATCTTCTCTTCTGGATGAACTCTTGCTCTTATTTTGAGGGAAATCCAGCCTTTATCAGCTCCTCTTCTTCCAGAAATGAACAGTATGCTCTCTTCAGGCTGTTTGTTGTTGGGCGTCTCCTTGAGCATGTGGCTCACGTGGTTATTTACATATGAAATGCGCGAGCCACGAGGGGGCGGGATTGCATTAGAAATAATGAGTTAGACTGGAAAGACTGAACATTGTGTTGGTTTCATACGGATTACTTCATCACAGAATGTTTGAATATTTTCTATAAGACTTACTTCATTTGAAAGTAGACACTTCCAGCTTTCTATAGATATAACTCCCATGTCTGTGTGTTCAGTATTCGCTGAGTTACACTTCATTTTAGTGACGTATTTCAAAGAGCAGTTCGCGGAGACATAGAAGACAGAGCGCATCCTGCTTGTTTTCTTTTTTTTTCAAAACCACAAAGTTTTGTTGTTATTGTGAGTGTACACAAAAAATATAGACACTTCAAAGTTTAAATTGATGTATAAAACTTATCTGTATGACCAAAATCGACAGAGTATTTTCAGTGTCTTTTGCACTGGTCTTAAAAAAAACGAGTTGGTATCGCGGGCGATACTGCCGTCCCCTTTAACTTGGAAAGTTATCTACCATTCAGAAAAGATCCATGCCTGACCGATGAAAATCCTACTGGAAATTTTATTGGCTGTAAGTGAAATGCACCAGAAAGTCTTTCAAAAATCAAAGATGGAACTTTAATTTCCTTACAATGTAAGTTTATGCTAGAAATGTTTTGGAATGGGATATTTGTCTGATTTGTACATATAAATATCCTAGTCTGCCTAACTGCATTACTACATTGTACAGACATTACAGGTCCAAGCCATCTGATGTTGCATTTATCTAAATAAATAGGCCTAAAATATATGGCTCTTAAATCACTGCTTATAAAAATTCAGTGTTGTCATATTTCGAATACCTCAACTGAATTGAGGTAATTGGTTTTATAATGCTATTACTGACTGTGTACTTGTCTTTTTTTTTTGTAAATTCAATTCAGTTTGAAATCAAATTTGAAATCAAGCTTCCTTGAGTTGTAAGCTTTTGCAACAAAGTTACCCTATTTTATAGACACAAATACACAGAATGAGCAAATGTTTAAGATTTGTGTAATGGTAATTGATCAAAATTTATATGTATGTACATAAAGGCCTATATTAAAATCTGTTAATCATATAAAGTGAATGTGTCTTTTTAGAAGACTTGGATTAAACCAGTTTCAAAGCTTGAAATAATAAGCTTGAAATAATGATTGACTTGAATAAATGGATGGACAAAAAAAAAGTTAAAATATTAAAATATCTATATGGCAGTATACAGCATGTGGAAGTTTTGCCAGTGGTATTGAAAATGATTAGTCGTCATAAAATCAAAATGACCCTACTTACTTTTTTAGTGCACATTAGAGGGTGACACGGGAGTGAATTCTCAAACCTCTCCCGTCCCACTCCCACAAAAATGAATCTCTTCCCGTCCCAATCCCACGAAAAAACTGGGGGAAAATCCAGTCCCGTTCCACTCCCGGAAGAATGACTCCCATTCCCTCCCACTCCCGTGTTGTGTTTTTTTTTTTTTTTTTGCCGAAATCTGTCAGTTACAGTAAAAATATAGTAGGCTACAGATCACAGCGTGCCCACCTTAGTTGAATAAAAACCCAAAATGTAGTTTTTTGTTATTATATTGAACAGAAAGCCATCTTATGCACAGTGATGCACAGATTAAATTTCATGTAAATCATCCATGCTAACACACACGTCTTCGATTTTATTTATTTATTTATTTTCATTTGAAAGTAGACATTTCACTCTCTATAGATATATTTTTCAAAGACAGAGTTTCGAAGTGTCTCGCTCAAGTTCAGAGACCTAAAGCGCATCCTGTTTGCTTAAAAGCGCAACGTTTCGTTGTTATTCTGAGTGCACACAAATAAACGTAGAGTCTTTACAGATTCGAAAGATGTATTAGGCTACTTTTATCTGTATGACCAAAAATTACGGCGATTTTAAGAGCAAGTGAGCGCACCGGAGCCTGTCCTGCAGCGAGCGCGCTATTCAGCTTCCACTCGCCACACCAGTGGTTCTCAACCTTTTTTCCCACCGAGCCGCACTATGGTCCAAGTGCAAGTCTCACGGGCCGCACGCATCTCATTTACATATTACGTCACCAATACAAACCAACCAGATTTATAATATTATTTATAGCCTAAATATATCTAAACGATTACATTAATTGAAATAAATAAAATAATTCTACTCACCTGATAAAACACCTGATGCTGTCGGGAGCTGACCAATTTTGTGAAATTCTGCTCGAAAGGAGTAGCTAACAACACAATGAAGTTGTGATTGTAAGTTGCAGTCTGTAAGACGTGCACGGAAGCGTGACTTGACACGCGACATCGCAGAAAGTGTGCTTTCACAAATGTAGCCTATGTTGATCCAAATATGGAAAGCATTTTCAAATTTAATAATCTGAGGTTCTCTCCAGAGATGTTTTGTCACATTTCTGTAATTAAGGATGATTGCTGCGTAGTAGGCTACTACGCAGCAATCATCCTTAATTACAGAAATGTGACAAAACATCTCTGGGGCCGTTCACATGTCGTGTTTAAAAACGCGTGAAAACGCTAGGCGCTTTCTCCTTCTTTCCAAAGCGCTCTGTAGCTTGCGCTCCCGTGGCGTCTGCCGTTGCTAAGCAACCATGACCTGCGCTCTCCATGAAGACGCGGAAGTTTCAGCAAAGGATAAATGGATTTCCAGCACTGAAAATCGCTTGCAGTAGCTCTGCTACTAAATTTATTTAAAAAAGACTATCCCTGTACAGCTATGATCAGCTGTTCCTTCATCTTGGCTGAGCTTTCAATGTTGTTACAGGAAAGGATGAAGCTGATTGGTTGGTTCTTGTCACATGACCCGCGGTGCGCTTGCGGCAATCTGAGAATTTGAAATGTTTTTATCTAGATGCGGCGCGGACGCGCCTGGAAAAAGCGAGCGTCGCTTCCATTATGAACGCGCCTGCCGCGCGTCTACATTTGAAATAACGAACTTGAGCGCGCAAAAGAGGCAATATGTGAATGGCCCCTATGGGTGTTTCTTTTTGCCTGAACATCTTCAAGTGAGTGGCGGGGCAAACCGAAAGTTGATGCCGAAAGTCCAGCACTCTCTTCTCTGCGCCCATTCTTGTTTGAATGCGTTCCTTTCCTGGCATTTTCCACATTTCGTTTTCTCCCTTAACAAATTTGTCCATTCTGATGCTCAATTTTACTGAACTAATGGCTGCTGATGACTATTTGAATTGAATTCTGCCAAAGTGCGCGCTTGTAAGTGTTCGTTAAATGCGTAACATTAATTACGTGAGTACATTGATCTGCTCATGTCTGAAAATAATATATATAAAAAACTAAATTATTTTACATAACAAAAACATCATAGCGTATATTTGTTTAGTACATTTTTAAAGTAATGTAAAAACTAAAATGAATTGTAAAACTGAAAGTTATTGTTTAATTGTGTTCAGCACAGCATGGTGGGCCGCATTATGATTCGTGACGGGCCGCATGCGTCCCGCGGGTTGAGAACCACTGCTCCACACACTTCAATAGCGCACATTTCTCTAGGTTAACATCATATTGAGCGGCCATGTAAAGTTGCTACTACATACATCTTTCAGATGAAAAGCCATATTTGAGGTTGATGAATGCTAGGTGAGCGTTTGGATGTCCTGCCCGAGTGTATTACCACATAGACCAGCCGTTAACAATCTGTCCATAACGGACTGCGTCATTCACTTAACCTGCCACACCAAAGCAAACAGGAGGAGAGCATAAAGAGACAGGGCAACTAGAATTGAGTTCAGAATTATATACAGTTTATTTATATAAAAGGTATATTTGTGTGTAAAGTTGGGTATCATTACTATTCCCGGTCCCGCCCACTCCCGATTAAATTTTTTCCTTTCCCGTCCCAATCACGTGATTCGTAGCGATTTTGTTTCCCATCCCACGGGATTCCTGCGGGATTCCCGTGACCCGTGGGATTCCCGAAAAAATGTCAGCCTCTAGTGCACATTACTAGTCTTGTGGTGAACAATTATACCGTGCAAGTCAATACACTAGGAAAAAAAATGTCTGCCGTCGTAATCTTTAATCAAAAACTGAAAATATCGCTTCCGCTCTGGAATGGCGTTCTCGCTCTGATGACGTCAGTTTGACGGCTTGGGGAGAATCTTCTTGTTAAGTATGACGTAAGGACTGCTGTTTCCGGGTCCATGCCTCTACTTATTTCTCTTGAGAATACTATCTCAGCAGCCATTTATGAGCACTATTTAATTAATATTACATATTTAAGCTAAGCATTTAAAAAAAATACAAGTACAGTCTCCGTGCTCACAGTGTCCCAGACACTAATATTTTAGCTGAATCACTGTCTGGGATCTGGGATTTCAGTATGGAAATAAAGGTTAGGGTTATAATTTTTCAGTATTACATGACATTGTGGGTGAACAGGTGCATCTCAATAAATTAGAATGTCGTGGAAAAGTTCATTTATTTCAGTAATTCAACTCAAATTGTGAAACTTGTGTATTAAATAAATTCAATGCACACAGACTAAAGTAGTTTAAGTCTTTGGTTCTTTTAATTGTGATGATTTAGGCTCACATTTAACAAAAACCCACCAATTCACTATCTCAACAAATTAGAATACTTCATAAGACCAATAAAACATTTTTTTAGTGAATTGTTGGCCTTCTGGAAAGTATGTTAATTTACTGTATATGTACTCAATACTTGGTAGGGGCTCCTTTTGCTTTAATTACTGCCTCAATTTGGCGTGGCATGGAGGTGATAAGTTTGTGGCACTGCTGAGGTGGTATGGAAGCCCAGGTTTCTTTGACAGTTGTCTTCAGGTCATCTGCATTGTTGGGTCTGGTGTCTCTCATCTTCCTCTAGATTCTCTATGGGGTTCAGGTCAGGCGAGTTTGCTGGCCAATCAAGCACAGTAACACCATGGTCATTGAACCAGCTTTTGGTACCTTTGGCAGTGTGGGCAGGTGCCAAGTCCTGCTGGAAAATGAAATCAGCATCTCCATAAAGCTTGTCAGCAGAAGGAAGCATGAAGTGCTCTAAAATTTCCTGGTAGATGGCTGCGTTGACTGTGGACTTCAGAAAACACAGTGGACCAACACCAGCAGATGACGTGGCAGCCCAAATCATCACTGACTGTGGAAACTTCACACTGGACTTCAAGCAACATGGATTCTGTGCCTCTCCACTCTTCCTCCAGACTCTGGGACCTTGATATACAAATGAAATGCAAAATTTACTTTCATCTGAAAAGAGGACTTTGGACCACTGAGCAACAGTCCAGTTCTTTTTCTCCACAGCCCAGGTAAGATGCTTCTGACGTTGTCTCTGGTTCAGAAGTGGCTTGGTAGCCCTTTTCCTGAAGATGTCTGAGCGTGGTGACTCTTGATGCACTGACTCCAGCTTCAGTCCACTCCTTGTGAAGCTCTCCCAAGTGTTTGAATCAGCTTTGCTTGACTGTATTCTCAAGCTTGCGGTCATCCCTGTTGCTTGTGCACCTTTTCCTACCCAAATTCTTCCTTCCAGTCAACTTTGCATTTAATATGCTTTGATACAGCACTCTGTAAACAGCCACACCTTTCAGTAATGACCTTCTGTGACTTACCCTCTTTGTGGAGGGTGTCAATGTTCGTCTTCTGGATCATTGCCAAGTCAGTAGTCTTCCCCATTATTGTGCTTTCAAAAAACAAGCGATATCCAGAATTTATACTGTATGGATGGTTATTTATTGAAACTCAAATGTAGATATTCTAATATTTTGAGATACTGATTTTTGACTTTCATGAGCTGTAAGCTCTAATCATCAAAATGAAAACAAACAAAACGTTTGAAATGTTTTACTTTACATATAATGAATCTAAAATATATGAAAGTTTCACTTTTTGAAATAAGTTACAAGAAAAGAATGAACTTTTTCACGACATTCTAATTTATTGAGATGCACCTTTATATTAGCACAGTTTTCTTTTTTTTTTTTTTTTTTGGGGGGGGGGGGCATCTGGCAGAGTGTTAGGACCCAGAAGCAGTGAGGCGTGATGTCAGATGTATCAAGCAGATATTCTTAACCACTCCTATCCAACCATGAATCTGTTATGAGCAAGAGGTGGAGTATTCAATATTCAATATTCCATTTCAGTCAATAAGATAAAAGTGGGTTTTGTTCAAAGTAGCTATTATCCACATAGATCTTTGATATGAATGACTTTTTTTTCATTAAATATCACAGGCTAAAAAGTAACTAGTACTCTGAGTAGTTTTTGAGAGGAGTACTTTGTACTTTTACTTAAATACTGTTTTGACACCAGTACTTTTACTTGTAAATGAGTATTATTTCAGCAATGTAACAGTACTTATACTTGAGTACAAATTTTCAGTACTCTTTCTACCACTGTTTACCAGTGAGCGCTAGTTTGAATGCACAGATATGCACACGCGGTGAACACAGAACCCTGGTAACCCAATAAGTTCTAGCAGTACTTACCACAGCAGCTGGAACACCGCTTGTAAGGACCCTGGACAACCAATGGGTCCAATATAATCCAATCCAAAAATCCAACAACTAATCCAATAATTCAACGCAATCGCGCTGTCTTTGCTCTCTTAAGACACAGCTATAGCGGGGAGCAAACGCCAACCCAAAAGTTGTGCACGCTCAACGAGATCTCTCCGCGAGAATGACAAAGAGTCCGACCGTGACGTAGTCAGGAGCTGATATAGACATCGGTCAGGGTCACGTGTGACGGAATTAATACGAGATTCTCGATGTGATGCGCGAGACGTGACTCCTTCCACCATGTATTGACCATCTCTGGCGGTCTGAAACAGTGAAATAGAGCCAAAGGTTTTCCAACTAGGACTTTGCAAACCAACAGTTCAAGATAGCCACAAAGAAACAGAGTTCCCTCTACCCAAACTGAACTACTTCTTCAGGCATCTGCTCACCTGATATACAATCCAGGTGTGTCTAATGAGCGCCCTCTAGTGCCTCGTAGTATTACCACACATAGAATTTATTAATTGTATTCCTCTAAGGATATGGAAAAACTGTGACATAAATTTCACACTGTTACAATTATATATACAGTATATACATGGGCAAAATTAGGGAGGGGGCACCTCCATAATCGTCAGTCTTGGAATCTCTGATGTTAGCCCAGGCCCAGTTGTACAGGGGTAATAGACGGTGCTAAATACCCTCAAACGAAAGCACAAGCAATTAAAGATCTGGCAAACTGCCTGATGTGTTTTTACGGCATTGAGCAATGGAGCCAATAACAGACATAGCTGTTGATTTCTTCAATGCAATGGACAATCCGAAACATTAGAGTTTTCAGAATTCACTCACCGCTGAATGCACCAGAGTTTTGCACGCTCGTGAATCATCTCATGAGTGCAGATGTGATGTAAATCAGAGATTCGTTGTGTAGTTTAGAGAGCTTGATTATAACGGAACTTTGTGAGATCGCGACGAACTTTGATGCGTGATGCTTTTAGTGATAATAAAGGGAGCACGCTTTGTGTGTTTTCTAGGCTATAATCCATTCAAAATTTGAATGAAATTTTCGTTTTACAGACACATAGGCTACATGCTGCAAAGTTTTGGGAATGATGCTGGATTCTTTCTCGAAATATCAGTGATAAGCAATAGACGGAAAAAAAATGGCTCGGGATTTAATTCTTAAGTCCTGGCCAAACTTCCACAAACAATGCGCGTCCTGAGCGAGATCCAGTTAACGGACTATAAGAGTGTGTAAACTTTATTGAGATCGGGACCTAGGCTATCAACCAGTAATTTCATTTCCACTAACGAAGCAGGGCTGTGTTTCCCAAAAGCATTGTAAGCTTAAGTACATCGTAGACCCATTGAAACCAATGGAGCTATGATCAGCTTAGGCTTACGATGCTTTTGGGAAACGCACTGACTTTATTTCTGACATCTACAAAAGCGCTTATTGAGAATTATATGTTTTATTGTTTTGTTTGATGTTACCATCAAAGTGATTAGTGTTTGCTTTAGTTGGGCTCTTGACCCTTGACTTTATAACATTATATTTTTTGGGGGGTTGCCTTAACTATATTTGTAAAGCACATTTGTTATGGCAAAGAATACCAAAAAGAGACTGCAATCAGGTGATGTTGGTTTGTTGTTGACAGCAACAAAATCATCACCTAGATTCAGTATGCAGTCTTTGTGAGATGTTATTAATCTAAACTTCTTAATTATAACAGCTTTTTGTTTATACAGTATAAGATCAAGCAGTGTAATAATTTATGAAGGATTTTAAAAGCATGATAAGTCACAAACATTTTGAACTACGGTATCATTTAAAAACAAAGTGAGACATCAAGAATCGATGTATGAATCTCAACAATGGTGACAATCAAAAGCTTCATGCTGAAAGGCATGCTGGGTACCTAGTCTCTGTGCAGTGAGTACACTTTTACCTTACATTGTGACCATAGTATGAGCTCACATTGATGGCGCTGTGAGGTTACACTTTTAGCTCACTGTTACCTCACATTGTGACCACATCATGAGTATACTGGGAGATCATTGTGAGATCACTGTCAGATCAAATTGTTGACTGGGTTTCTTTGTCAGTAAGGAGAAAATCCATAGGTCTTTCATTTGTTTGTGTTACAACGCAGGTAGGCTATAGGTCATATGCCTACGTCTTATTTGTTTTGTTAATAACTATTTTTTTAAAATCTTTTGGTTACAAGACTGGGGGAAGATGTAGCCTAAAGATCAAACATTAACGATCAAAATAAGAGCTACAGATGCTGAACGTCATCGACATCTTTCCCCAGTGCCCCCTCACCTCTGGTGCCATCTCCAGAGTGGGTGCTCTGATTTTAGTCTGTGAGGCAGGCTACTGCCCTGGGAAGATCTCCCAGGCTGTTAAATACATGGAATAAAAGCTAAATGTTTTCATTTCGGTTCGTTCTTGGCAAAAAAAATAATTTCGTTCATGTTCCAGAGTGTATTCAAGTATTCTTGAATCTTTAAACTGCTAAAACTTTGCAGTTTCGAATTATGTCTTTACTGTATGACCAAAAATGACAGAGTATGTTTTAACCGTTACCTTGCCCTCACAAAAGTGTTGGTTATAAGTCTGTTTTATAGGGAGGGAACCACTAACTAGATTCTGTCTAAGGCACAACAGAAAGCATCAATAAGGCAAGTTAGCTCCATATATTGCATGAATTGACCAAAACCTGTGATCTATGAATAACACGAATAAATGCTTCTCATTCATTTACCTCTTTTTTGTCTTTCAAACACCTTAATAAACAATACAAAAAACATACATATTTCACCAACAATAACTCAGAACAACATAGAAGTCAAAATCTTATCTGTTTTTATGTGATGAAGATGACAATGATACTGATGTTGAATGTTCATTCCCCACAGTTATAGACATCAATGTCCATGAAAGCCAATGTCCAAAATTACCATCCAAACATGTCCCCAGTGCAACATGTAATCCTTAGTGTAGATATCAATCCAAGCAACTAGAAAGTCTTTAAAGTCACTTTTGTGTAATACGTTTCAAGGATCCACAACAGTTGAAAGCATCATTCATAGCCTCAAAACCCACTTCAAAGTCATCCTAATGATGCAGGTCAAAAACAGGCATATGCATATGAGGATAAATCCCACAGAATGTGGAGTCCTTCTAAATAAAAAGAAATAAATCATATTAGAAAAATAATTATACACAAATTACCCAGAAACATTCCATCAATACAAAACAAGAAACAATGCTTACTTCAGATTAAGCATAAAACTCAAGGTTTTTCAATCAGGACAAGTGATTGTTTGGAGCCATAAGCCATGCTTACTTCCCTCCATTACAAATCTGACTTCCTCTACTCCCTACACCCATTTTATACCTGAGAGCATAGCTCCATGTTGCCCCCTCATGGTGGGTAGTACAATTACAACACAAAAAAAAACATGCTAACAGGTTTGTGACTGTTACAATGTTTCCACTGTTTGATCGAGCCGCCGCCTAACGCGCACACTACCTATAGCCTATACTATTCATTGCAAACAGCGTTTTTTTGGCATATTTTTGCTCATTATGATTTTTTTCCGTCGATACCTGAATGCCAGTGTATATAAAACTTATTTTACCTAATAAAATATATAGATTCAAATACATTGCACATACGGAAACCTATGGATTTGTGCCGAATGAGAGAGGTAGGATATGAGCCCAACTTTTTTTTTTTGTACGATGTATGATGTATTTGTAACACAAATTAGGTTTGTGTATTTATGACAACAATTTCTACATTCTTTTTGAGAAATTGAAGTAACTTTAAAATGTTATTGTGTGTTTGTACTTTTCATATTTGTAGCTATATACACCAAAACTAGAGAGCTTCCA
>CM041812.1:32289896-32327029 GCA_023376895.1 Aspiorhynchus laticeps
AAAACTTTTGAGATGAAAGATAATTTATATATGGGTTTATAGTTATTCAGATTATGCTGATCAAGATGATGCTTTTTTAACAGTGGTTGGACTATAGCATGTTTAAAAGAAGCTGGTACAATTCCATTTGTTAAGGAGTTGTTGATAATAGCAGTAACAACTGGACTTAAGACTGGAAAAACCTCTTTGAAAATCTGAGAAGGCAGAAAATCAGAGTGACAAAATGAGGGCTTCACACTAAGAACAATATCATAGAGCTGTGAAGGTGACACGGGTTGGAAAAGAGATAGAGAGCTCCGATGAGAAGCCATTTCTAGAGGAAAATAATTTTGAAATGGTATGTTAGACCTGATACACTCGACTTTATGGATAAAATGATTTAAAAACTGTTCGCACAAATCAATAGAGAATTCTAATGAAGCACTAGGAGCAAGATTTAAAAATACATTAATTGTATTAAAGAGTATCTTCGGCCTATCTGCATTTTGTGCAATTATATCTGACATGTATTTCCTCTGAGCTTCCTTAGCAGCACTCTGATACCGTTTAAGACATTCTCTGAATATTTTGTATGATATCTGAAGTTTATCTTTCTTCCAACTGCACTCAGCATGCCTGCACTCTTGTCTAATAGCACGAACGGGCCCCTGAAGCCATGGCTGTACTTTTTTCATCATCTTGGATCTCTGTAACCTTAAGAGAGCAACTGAGTCCAAGGTGGAAATGCAGGTACTATTAAAAAGTTAAACTAATTCATCAGAACATTCACAGCAGTTGGAATTTGGGTAGATAAATACACATCATTGAAGGACTTGGCAGTAGAGGAATTAAAACATCTAAAATAATGAGGAGAGTGATAAGATTTAGGCAGAGTACATGGCAATACAGAGTCAAAAATTACTGGACAGTGATCAGAAATAACAGCATCACATAATTCAATATTATTTACAGGAAAACCACGTCAAAACACTAGATCCAAAGTGTGACCCTTCTGATGTGTAGGTCCAGTGACAGATTGTATAAAATTAAGAGTCCATAAGACATGAAAACTCTTTGACCAGAGGTTTTGAGTGACAACAGACATGAATATTAAAGTCACCCAAAATTAAAAGACTATCATAACGTGACACTAGAGAAGCCAAGAAGTCATAAAATTCTTGGATGAAGTCCTTATTAAATTTCAGAGGTCTGTAAACCAGGGCACAGAGCAAGGAAGTGGGAAGATCAACCTTAAACAACTGCATCTCAAAATTATGAAACATTTCATCAGACAAGCGTTTGCACTTAAAACAGTTCCTGAAAATTGTTGCAATTCCACCTCCACGGCCAGCAGTTCTAGGAGAATTAAAAAAATGAATAGTCAGGAGAAGAGAGTTCTATCAGGGCTGTAGAATCACCAAGACTAAGCCATGCTTATGTCATTATTAAAAATTCCAAATCATGAGTAGTGCAAAAGTCATTTAAGATGAATGATTTGTTGGACACAGATCTAACATTTATTAGCCCAAATTTAACAGGACGGTCCACACTCCGAGAAAGATCTGACATGAGTCTAGTTGGTGGGTGTATTGGTGAATATTCCAGAGATACAAGATTACAAGAGTTAACTCCAGCATCTAGCCTGGCACGGGAGAAGTGGACAGGAGACCAAACAACCGGTATTTGATCATCAGCAAAAGTACGAGGACGACTGGCAGTACAAAATTTGCGATGTGAGCCGCGATGAACATATTATCAGCGACGGGCAATCCCCAACCCGCGACACAGTTTATAGATTCCTTCTGGTAAAGGCGACAATGTGTTCAACTGAACCAGTTCAGCAGGTGAGTAGCAAAGAACCATTGTAGATAAAGACTTGTGACGAACCAAAAAACGAGTGAAGTCAACATGGCTTGCACATTGAAAAAAACAGTAAAATACCGACCAGCACGGAGAGAACGCTAAGCCATAAACAACGCATCTTTTCTGGCCCTACTACATGACCATGTTAGAAAACGCGTTAGCCTGAACACCACAAAAAAATCACCCAGAACCACCCTATTGGGTAGGAAAAGGGCAGACCAGATAAGAATGTCCCAGACCTTTAAAACCCAAAACAGAGTAAACAGTTAACAGACCATAGAGAAAGTGGAAACTTACCTACAGGTCGAAATGCATTGAGTTCAGTGATATCATCGATCGTCCAGCTCAGTTCAGTTTAGTTTAAAAAGTATCTGTGCAATCAAGTCTTTCAACTTGGGTTTGAGTCCTATTCCACAAGGGAGACCAGACAATGTTACTGTGTGAACTGAGTGCTCTTATAGTGCTGAGTTGATGAGTGGTGAATAATGGTCAGGTGTGCATGATCAGAATTCCGGTGATTGAGATCGCTGATTGGTGAGAGAGCCTGGTGTATCCGTGACACATAGTCATCATTGTTGAGTTTCATGTGCTGATTCTTGATGTCTGTGCAGGAGCTCCGCCCGCTGCACCATGGCTGAGGGTGAGAATTTTGTGGATCTGGGACTGCTGGACTTAGAAGGAGAGGTTTTGGATGTATATGCTAACCTGCCCCCTCTCCTCCCTCCTTCATCAGAGCCCTCTGTCACTCCTGTTTCCCCGTTCAGCCCAGAAAGAGACTCTGTTCCCGAGTTTAGCCCAGAGAGGGCTCCTGTTCCTGAATACGGCCCAGAGAGCGCTTCCATTCCCAATATCGGCCCAGACAGGTCTCCTGTTCCTTAGTTTGACCCCGAGAGGGCTCATGTCCCCAAGGTGGGCTTTTGCTCCGGATTGCAGCCCTGAGAGCCTGGAGACCCACCCTCCCCCTCCAGCCTCCTTCACCGCTGCAGTCTGGCAGCCCCTCTGCTCACCCTCAGCCCACCATCTGTCTGCCAGTCTCCATCGTCGGCGTGGCTAGAGAACCCTTTGCCTCCAACCTCAGAGTCCAGGACTCCGCTTCGGCCCGTCGACCCAGCGGCTCCACCATGACTCCTAGCTCCCTCCTCTCCACCTTGGACTGCCACTCCACTGGCTCTGCCGGGCTCCCTCGTCCCTTCGGCTCCGCCTTGGTCTGTCGTCGACCATCCGTCGCCTCGGGACTCCACTCCTCCAGCTGCGCCTCGTCCCTCCGTCCCTCCGGCTCTGTCATGCTCCTCCTTCCCTTCAGCTCCTCCTTGGACCTCTGTCGCTCAGGCTCCACCGCGGCCTTCCGGAACCCGGCCTCGGTCACCTGAGCCATCTGTTCCGCTGTGGTCCTCCAGATTCTCCTCGTCACCCTGGCTCATCGGCTCTCCGTCTCCACCTCGGGCTCTTCCACCACCTGCTCCGCCGCCGTCGGTTGGCCCCCTGGAGTCATCAGCCCTTCCTCCACCATGGCTCCTCCCTCCATCGGCTTCGCTTGTCCTCCTCCCAAGGTCCCACCCATCCCTCCCTCTGTTGTTTCTATGGCGCGAGGATGTGCCTTCCTGGAGGGGGGCGATATGTCAGGAATATGGCATGCATTTAAGTCCCAGTCTGTGCTGTCTGTTTTTGTCGGGTCCATATCGTCATGTCCGTGTGTCACAGCCATTCCTAGTGTGGATTACCCCTTGTTTTGGATTTATTAAAAGTTTCTCTGATCCATGTCTCCATCGTTTTCTCTGTCACAGAGTGTAAGAGGAAGTCAGTTGAAGTTGTGTTTCTTGTTCTTTCCTTCCTTTAGTGATTGTGTTTAACAGTAGGTGTTCATCATTGTCTAAATTCACTCATTTGATTTCAATCACTCTGTCTAGTAGACTATATAGTAAACTAATGTTGGCCAGCGGTTCTCAATTCCAGTCCTTGTGACCCCTCACTCTGCATATTTTGCAAGGCTCTCTTATTTAACACACCTGATTCAGATCATCAGCTTTTTAGAAGAGAGCTCCATGCATGAACTGTGCTCCGATTGACATGATCCCTACACAGTGTTCATTGCTCCCTACTACCTGAGCACGGGAAATGTATTGAAGTTTAATTCACTTCGGAACATTAATTCATGGATTTGCGCTGCCACTGCCTGCAGCGTTTTCACACAGACAGAACTTACTAGAGAAGTGTGACTTAAAGGGGTCATATGAAGCGATTTCTTGTTTTCCTTTTCTTTAGTGTGTTATGTTATGTTAAGCGTCTACCCCCCCAAGATTACTGTTACAAAAATGAGCCGCGTCCAAAAGGCAAAGGGGGAGGTGTTGCTACAATTTATAACAATATTCTCAGTATTTCTCAGAAGACAGGCTTTAAGTATAACTCCTTTGAAGTAATGGTGCTTCATATAAAATTATCTAGAGAAAAAAAGTATTAATGATTAATCCTCCGTGATGTTTGTACTGGCTACTGTATACAGGCCACCAGGGCACCATACAGACTTTATTAAAGAATTTGCTGATTTTCTATCAGAGTTAGTGCTGGCTGCAGATAGAGTCCTAATTGTGGGTGATTTTAATATACATGTTGATAATGAAAAAGATGCATTAGGATCAGCATTCATAGACATTCTGAACTCTATTGGGGTTAGACAACACGTTTCAGGACCTACTCATAGTCGAAATCATACTCTAGATTTAATACTGTCACATGGAATTGATGTTAATGGTGTTGAAATTCTGCAGCAAAGCGATGATATATCAGATCATTATCTAGTCTTGTGTAAACTCCATATAGTTAAAGCTGTAAATTCAACTCCTTCTTACAAATATGGTAGAACCATCACTTCTACCACAAAAGACTGCTTTGTAAGTAATCTTCCTTATTTATCTCAATTCCTTAGCATATCCAACAGCTCAGAACAACTTGATGTAACAGAAACTATGAACTCTCTCTTTTCTAGCACTTTAGATACAGTTGCTCCTTTACGCTTAAGGAAGATTAAGGAAAAGAGTCCAACACTGTGGTATAATGAGCACACTTGCACTCTAAAGAGAGCAGCCCGGAAAATGGAGCGCAGTTGGAGGAAAACAAAAATAGAGGTATTTCGTATTGCTTAGCGGGAAAGTACCCTATCCTACAGAAAAGCTTTAAAAACTGCTAGATCTGATTACTTTTTGTCTCTTTTAGAACAAAACAAACATAACCCCAGGTATTTATTCAATACAGTGGCAAAATAAACAAAAAATAAAGCATCAACAGGTGTTGACATTTCCCAACAGCACAGCAGTAATGACTTTATGAACTATTTTACTTCCAAAATTGATACTATTAGAGATCAAATTGTAACCATGCAGCCATCAGCTATATTATCACATCAAATAGTGTACTATAGATCCCCTGAGGAACAATTCCACTCATTCTCTACTATAGGAGAGGAAGAATTGTATAAACTTGTTAAATCATCTAAACCAACAACATGTATGCTAGACCCTATTCCATCTAAACTACTAAAAGAGGTGCTTCCAGAAGTCATATATCCTCTTTTGGCTATTATTAACTCGTCATTGTCATTAGGATATGTCCCCAAAAACTTTAAATTGGCTGTTATTAAGCCTCTCATTAAAAAAACACAACTTGACCCCAAAGATCTGGTTAATTACAGACCGATCTCGAATCTCCCTTTTCTGTCAAAGATATTAGAAAAGAGTGTATCCTCACAATTATATTCCTTCTTAGAGAAAAATGATATCTGTGAGGATTTCCAGTCAGGATTTAGACCGTATCATAGTACTGAGACTGCTCTCATTAGAGTTACAAATGATCTGCTCTTATCATCTGATCGTGGTTGTATCTCTCTATTAGTTCTACTGGATCTTAGCGCTGCGTTCGACACTATCGATCACAACATTCTTTTGAATAGACTAGAAAACTTTGTTGGCATTAGTGGAAGTGCATTAGCATGGTTCAAATCGTACCTATCTGACCGCCATCAATTCGTAGCAGTGAATGAAGAGGTATCATATTGATCACAAGTGCAGTATGGAGTTCCTCAAGGCTCTGTACTAGGGCCGTTACTTTTCACGCTTTATATGTTACCCTTGGGAAATATCATTAGGAAACACAGGGTTAGCTTTCACTGTTATGCTGATGATACTCAGCTCTATATTTCTTCACGGCCTGGTGAAACACACCAAATTGAGAAACTTATGGAATGCATAGTCGATATAAAAAACTGGATGATGAGTAATTTCTTACTGCTAAATTCTGAAAAAACAGAGGTGTTAATCATCGGACCAAAAACCCCCACAAGTAATAACTTAGAACACTGTCTAACACTTGATGGCTGCTCTGTAAATTCTTCGTCATCAGTCAGGAACCTAGGTGTGCTATTTAATAGTAATCTCTTCTCTGACAGCCACGTTTCTAGCATTTGTAAAACTGCATTTTTTCATCTTAAAAATATATCTAAACTGAGACCTATGCTCTCAATGTCAAATGCAGAAATATTAATTCATGCGTTTATGACCTCAAGGTTAGATTATTGTAATGCTTTATTGGGTGGTTGTTCTGCACGCTTAATAAACAAATTACAGATGGTTCAAAATGCAGCAGCTAGAGTTCTTACTAGAACCAGAAAGTATGAGCACATTAGCCCGGTTCTGTCAACACTGCACTGGCTCCCTACTAAACATCGTATAGATTTTAAAATCTTGTTAATTACTTATAAAGCCCTGAATGGTTTAGCTCCTCAGTACTTGAGCGAGCTCTTATCGCATTATAGTCCTTCGCGTCCGCTGCGTTCTCAAAACTCTGGCCATTTGATAATACCTAGAGTATTAAAATCAACTGCGGGCAGCAGATCTTTTTTCTATTTAGCGCCCAAACTCTGGAACAATCTACCAAACACTGTTCGGGAGGCAGACACACTCTCTCAGTTTAAATCTAGCTTAAAGACCCATCTCTTTAACCTGGCGTACACATAACACACTAATACACTTCTATTATTCAAATCCGTTAAAGGATTGTTAGGCTGCATTAATTAGATCAACCGGAACCAGGAACACTTCCCATAACACATGATGTACTTGTTACATCGTAAAAAGATTGACATCTACGCTAATATTAGTCTGTTTCTTTCTTATTCCGAGGTCACTGCATTCACCAGATCAGATGGTGGATCAGCACCTAGAGACTGATCTACAGCCCTGAACGTCAGCGGAGACCAGGACACCTAGATGAGCCCCAGAGACAGACCCCCAGTGAGGATCCCGTCACCTAGACAGCCATCAGGAAAAGACCTCGGCAACCAGTTGAGCCCTCCAATCTGACGTTGCAGCAGTTGGAATTGAACTGCTGTGTCGTCTGGCCAGAGGAGAAATGGCCCCCCGACTGAGCCTGGTTTCTCCCAAGGTTTTTTTCTCCGTTCTGTCACCAATGGAGTTTTGGTTCCTTGCTGCTGTCGCCTCTGGCTTGCTTAGTTGGGGGACACTTCATTTCAAGCAATATCATCGACTTGATTGAACAGAAACCTTTTGAACTGAACTGAGCTGGACGATGTCATCACTGAATTCAATAATGAAATGCCTTTAACTGAAAATTGAGTGTTTAATCTTGTCATTTTACATTATTGATACTATTTTCCCATTTTGATATTGTGCAGTTGCTTTATCACAATTTGTATTGTTAAAAGTGCTATATAAATAAAGGTGACTTGACTTATGTAGCTGTTTGTGCATGTATATGATCTGCAGAGTTACAAAGCTCAAGGACTCCCACAAAAGGATTTATTCTATCTAAAATAGAAGGCTGATCCAGACCGGGCTAAAACGCCTCATTAATACACGCCCCCACATGTCCACGTCACGATGTGGAAACAGTTGCGTAATGCCGCCCAAATGTGAACGCGAGGAAACAAAGGCGTGGTTTCAGTAATCGCAGTAGTGTTGATGCAGGCAGTCATGTCAGGGAGACGCTGTGTGTTTTTATGCAAAGGCAAAATCACTTTATTTGGCCTTCCGAAAGTAGATGCAATTAGGAATCATTGGTTAAGATTTGTTTACAACAGAACAGCACAACCCAAATGTTTGAATTTGTGCAAAGCATTTTATGGATGACAGTTTTGTAAACCTAGGAGAGTACAAGGCTGGCTGTGCACAAAGGCTATTTCAAAAAAAAAAACTTGTGCGTCTGAATCAGAGACTGTAAGTATGTTTTGTTATTAGTTTAAGTATTTGCTATTGACTATTCAAATGCGGAGTTATGCGCAGTGTAGAGTAACATGTTGTGTGTGTGTGTGTCTGTGTGTGTGTGTGTGTGTGTGTGTGAGAAAGAGAGAGAGAGAAAGAGAGAGAGAGAGAGACAGACAGGGTCACATCACAGTGGAGTCAGATGTCTTAACCGTGGCTTGTGTACTGCAAATACATATGAGCATCATCACTGTGTCTGTCACATGACTTTGTTCCCCTTTCGGGCTTGAACCGATGGTAAAACTAATTAACTGTCTTTATATTTATTTTGAAAGCTGAAGCTCACGATTATGGAAAGGGGCATTACATTGGGCGTGCTTGTGGTGTTCGGCCAATCACAATGCACTGTGTCAGCTGGCCAATCAGACCAGACTGCGCTTGTCGGAAGACTTTGTAGAAAACTACGCGTTTGAGAGAGGCGGGACATAGAGGAAATGCAATAATGTACAGTATTTGAAAAATAATGTGTTTTTTTAACATTGAAGCATGTCAACATGTTACACATTTGTACACATGTTACACATGTTACACATTTACACAACATGTCCTCATTTGTACGTCGCTTTGGATAAAAGCGTCTGCTAAATGATTAAATGTAAATGTAATGTTAAATGTACACCAAACACACAAAATTATGATCTTTAAAAAAGCATCTTATGACCCCGTTATTACAGTATACCTCTGTAAATAAATTGTTTAAATTCACGTCTAGCACACTTTAATGCCCTTTAAATGGAACATATACGCTCCTTTTGAATCTGGAATCTTAGAATATCCTGTGATGTCCACTTCTCAGGGCACTTACAGTTGAATAGAACAAACACCTAAAGTGATAAGAGAAATACAGAAATACAAAAGGTGCTGAGCGGGGGGTTGCGAGGACTGGAATTGAGAACCGCTGATGTAGGCAGTAGTGAATGAGGGTGTAGGGTGTGATTTCAGACACAGTCTCTAAATGTGTCGACTTTGAACGCTGTTAATTCACAGTATACGACAGAAGGTTATGCTTTCTCGAAAACAAAGGTTCGATCTATTACAGTTATTCACCGTATATAGTAAGGAAACTTACTGTTAATCATTTAACAGGTTTTTACTGTAGCATTTTTACAGTCTTTACGTTTAAAATCATGATAATTTTTTTACAGTGTGAGCAACTTTCTTCAGTCAATCAGAAGCTGAAGACGTCTGTTTCAGGCGGCATTTTATAGTTATATTGCATGCCATTTCATGTGACCATTGCAAGCCAATGAGAATTGACCTAATTTCATATGTGCTTCAGAGACTGATGACGTTAGAAGCATTCACATAGCATCAATATTCTGATGGAGTATGAGATGTGATTTTTAAAAGACAAATTTGACCAGGTCTTTGACTAGAAGAAGTAGTAACAGTACATCTGTCCCGATGGAGCCCCTATTTTCCCCAAGGAAATTTTTTGAGGGGGGGGTAGTAGGGCTCCGGCCGACGAGACCGAGGTGGGGGCTGGGGCCACGGTCTCGGAGGTGGTCCCGCCATGGCCTCCTGTGTCCCCGGATCCGCCATGGCCTCCTGTGTCCCCGGATCCGCCATGGCCTCCTGAGTCCCCGGATCCGCCATGTCCTCCCGAGTTCCACGATCCGCCATAGCCTCCCTAGTCCCCTGACCCGCCATGGCTCCCGGAACGGGCGCCGCTCTGGAGGCCAGTATACCTGCCTCCTGTTCCGTGGAGGCCTCCAGAGCGCCCACCCCCCCTCCCCGTTGGATAGTGTACGGTGCGGGTACGGTGGGGAGTAGTGTCAGACTTTGTCTCTCTGTGTCTTGTGTTTCCCCTCCTCTCGTGCCCATATTTGGTTAGTTCCTGTTCCTGTCCTCATTTGTAAAGCCCTGTGTCTTTAGTTAATTAGTCCCCAGCCCTGTGTTATTAATTATCTAGTTTAGTCTCCCCTTTATAAGCCCTGTGTTTCCCTGCCTCTGTGTCCAGTCTGAACGTCTTTATCTGTGTGTAGTTTGTCTCCAGAGATTCCTAAGTTTGTTTAAATAAAAGTCTAAGTTTGGAAGCAGCTCTTCGCCTCCTCATTTCCCTGTTCCCAGAGTGGTTGTGACAGAAACACTGGCATTTCACACTTTCAGTGGCAATGTGGATTGCTGTAATTGTCGTGGTGCGCTGCAAATTCAAATAAGAGAACCAATCAAAAGCATCAGAATAGCATCGCTTTACTAAACTGACTTTAAATGGCAGCAGGCATTGTGCGCATTAAAAAACAGGCAAAGCAACAAATTAATATTATTCAGCATATCCTAGCTTTTTACAGACAATAAATCCAGCATATCCTAACCCCCTTTGTAATTGTTACCATTTTCATAAGTATCTGCAATTTAACTACACATTTTTTTCTCAGTAAATTTAACAGATTACAGTTACATTTATTTTTTAATTAAATTAAGTGATGCTGTTACATGTAACTAGTTACTTCCCAACACTGGTTATGTTGTAGTCGGTTTGTTTTTCTGTACTTTTTAAAATTTTTGTCTTATATGAGGTTTTATAACATCTAACTTGAGACCGTTTCATTACAAGTTAATTTTTAATGCTTTTTGTTAAAATGTAATGCGAAGAAATCCTGATGACATCATCTGACCTGTTTTAACTCACCCAAAGGTGGTCAGAAACCCCACCCTCTTACAACACCTACCAGCATAAGAGACTCATTATTTCTCATTTCTGTCATAACGATGTCTTGACTAAAGTGATCAGTGGAGAATAAAAACACTTTCAAAGAGAAGAGGAAAAGACAGCAGATCTTTACTGTTGTTATTCATTTTTGAAACCATTGTTCAAAAAGTGAAAATAAAGTTTAGATTGCTTGTGATCAAACTGTGAAAATGGATTCACCATCTATTGAAGAACTTTCTTGCAGTATACACAGTGAGAAACTCAAACTCTTCTGTCAGGAGGACAAACAGCCGGTGTGTTTAGTGTGCTTTACTTCAAAACAACATGACAATCACACATTCAAACCCATCAGTGAAGCCGCTTCATCATGTAAGGTAAGACAGATTTATATCTGAGGAATAAAGCTTGAATTAGCATATACATGTCTCAGTACTGTTTTGCTCGTATTATGTATCACATATGAACATATTACAGAAATTTCTGGTGTCTTCAATTTTCCCTTTAAATTCTAGGAGGCGCTTGAAACAGCACTGAAGTCTCTACAAGAGACACTTAAACACGGAGAAACAATGAAAGAAGAGTTTGAGAAAACAGTTCTACACATCAAGGTGAGGATATTTCTTTTTAAATATTTACAAATTTGATTAGAACAGCTGAACTGATATGTCATGCACAGATACAAAGAATACACAAATATGTTGGATAGAAATGTTAAATGCACATATTTATGCAAATTCTTATTGCTTATGTCACGTTTTTGTTCTGTTGTGTTTCTGTTTCGCTGTGTTTCCATTCATTTGTGTTCTTGATGGTTTCTATGGAGTTTGATTAACTAGTTTGCCACACACCTGATTCTGTTTCCCTTGATTGCATCCCATTTGTATTTAAGCTCTCAGTTTTCCCCTGTTCGCTATAATTATGTTGCTGTGTATGGATATAAGCCTGAATTTATTATTAAATACCCTGTTGACTCTGCTCCTTCGTCATACGCTTTGTTTATACAGCCTGCACGCGTGACTGGAAATATGCATTTAAAATGTACTACTTTTCATTCTCAAAAATGGATAAAAAAATGTTGTGAGCAAAATGCATAAAACTATAAAAATGCATAAAAAGGCTAAATATATCACGTATTTCAGTGTACACCTTGATTGATGATACATACTATATGCCTGCTGTAAGACCGAAATACCTGATAGTTCTGAACACAAGAGCTTTCACAAAAACAGATACAATGCAATAAAATAATGCATGTACTAATCTGGAGAAGAGATCATTAAGCAGGGGGGCAGAAAGCCATTTGACTATCTTCTCTGCTCACCCATCCTGAAATGGCTCAGTGCGATTGGTAGAATGGTCTCAATTCCACAGCAGTCACTTATAAGTGAAAAATTGAATGTATGGGATACCCAAAATATTCCAATATCTAAATTAATACATAACCAATATTAGAAATTAGGTCCTATTTAGAAACACAGTCTAAATTTCATGATCACTTGGAGTCAGATTAAACACGGAGCCAGAATTGCAACTGAATCCTAATAAATTAAGTGAACTTTACAGAAGCACAAGTAAAAGACCTACACACATTATATCTTTGCCCATGTCTTTGGGGAAGTGAGTGGTTCTTACAATGCAATCAGATCTATGGAAGCCCATTTCCGCCACATAAGAAAAAAATTCATGCATTAAAAAGTCAAAATTATGACATACTTAAGTCATAATTATGAGGTAAATCGAAATTATGACTTTAAAAGTCATAATTATAAGATAAAATGGTGAAATTGTGACTTAAAATTTCAAAATTATGCCACATCATTTCGACTTTTTATGTCATACTGTTATGGGGTTGACGAGACGTGAGACATGCGGATCCATCTGCAAGGCTTTATTATGAGACATGGTCAATACAGGCAGGGTCGGGCAGTAGCAAACAGGTATAACAAAGACAGGGCAGAGAATAATCCAAGGGCAAGCGTGGGTCGGCGATCAGCGTACAGTATCCAGAGGGTTAGGCAGAGAGATAGTCCAAGGTCACGAGCAATAATCCAAACGAGGTGATAGAGTCCAAAGGGCAAAGCAGAGAGAATATTCCGAAATACAGGCAGGATCAAACACGGGTAAACAAACTAGGTAACAGGAAATGCTTAGTATGCAGACTGGGCTAACAATACTCGGCAGAGTGTGAGGGAAAATCCATGGCTTAAATAGTGCTTGTGTGTGCGTGTGATTGGGTGATGGTGATTGTGAGATTGTTACAGGTGCGTGCGTGATTAATGGTGAACAGCTGTGTGGGTGCAGTGGATGATGGGAAATGTAGTCCTTGGTGTGATCAGTGACTGACTGGGTGGAGTGAAAGTCCATGTGAAGGGTGAGTGACCTCTAGTGGTGAGTGACTGGAAGTTCATGGCTTGGATTTGTGACATAGCCCCCCCCCCCAAGGAGCGGCTTCCAGACGCTCCTAAACAATCCAAGGTGGGCGGTGGAGTGGAGGCGGAACAGGGGGAGGGACGGAGGGCCAGGTCCATGTGGAAGCCAGGGCGGAGAGGATGGAACTGGAACCTGCCAGGGCGGAGCAGGCGGATCTGGAGCCCACCAGGGTGGAGCAGACAGAACTGGAGCCCCCCAGGGCGGAGCAGACGGACCTGGAGCCCACCAGGGCGGAGCGGACGGACCCGGAGTCCACCAGGGCGGAGCAGACAGAACTGGAGCCCTCCAGGGCAGAACAGATGGACCCGGAGCCCACCAGGGTGGAGCAGACAGAACTAGAGCCCCCCAGGGCGGAGCGGATGGGACTGGAGCCCCCCCAGGGCGGAGCGGACGGGACTGGAGCCCCCCAGGGCGGAGCGGACGGGACTGGAGCCCCCCAGGGCGGAGCGGACAGGACCAGCGACCACCAGACCAGAGTAGAGCCGTAGACCGGGCAGGAAACCATGTCTGAGTCCGAGATCTGGGGGAAAACAGAAACAGACAACACAGAGAGAGAAGAGACAGACAACACAGGGAGAGTAGAGACAGACAACACAGGGAGAGCCTTCCTGGTCTCAGGGGCCTTGGCTGAGCAGGTCTGGGAGTCACAGGCGGCCTCCATAGCCGTGCCAGGGCAGGACAGGAAATCCCAGACGGCCTCCATAGCAGTGACAGGGCCGGACGGGTAATCACTGACGGCCTCCATAACCGTGACAGGACCTGACAGGAATTCATAGGTGGCCTTCGTAGCCGTGACAGGGCAGGTCATGTAATCACGGGCGGTCTCTATAGTCGTGACTGGGCAGGACAGAGACTCACAGGCGGCCTTCACAGCCGTGACCGGGCAGGGCATGGAATCACAGGCGGCCTCTATAGTCGTGACTGGGTAGGACAGAGACTCACAGGCGGCCTTCATAGCCGTGACTGGACAGAGCAAGAGTTCACAGACGGCTTCTTTAGCCGGGGCAGGATAGGGCGTGAGTTCATATACCGCCTCCCTGGCCGGGGCAGGACAGGGCGAAAGTTCATAGGCGGCCCTCTTAGCTGTGACAGGGCAGGCTGAGGATTCACAGACGGCCTCTATAGCCGTGACTGGACAGGGCAAGAGTTCACAGACGGCTTCTTTAGTCGGGGCAGGACAGGGCGAGAGTTCATTGGCTGATACCACCGACACCTCTGGAGGTTCTGCAGCTAACGCCGCCACCTCTGGAGGTTCTACGGTGGTAACATGACAGGCTGAGAGTGTATTGCTGGGCGCCACCACCTTGCAAGGAGCGGAAACGAGAACCACCGTTTCAGAAGGTTCTGCAGCAGGTGCTGCCACCTCTGGAGACATTACAGTGGACGTCGCTACCTCAGGCAGTCCAATGGTGGTGTACACAGCCCAAATGCAACATAAAGCGATCCCTATCATGGGAAGCGCTTCAGACAAGGAAATCAGTTCAGGGACAGGAGGGCCAAAGTGAGTGGGTTTGGGGATACCAGCAGCGCGTGCAGACACCAGTGGTGCATCCCTCACGCTGGATATCAGACAGGGAACTCGAAGGACTGACCTTAAATCTCTGGGTGGAATAGGCTCTGGTTGAGGAGCTGAGACGTGAAGAGGCTCTGGCTGAGGAGCGGAGACGTGAAGAGGCTCTGGCTGAGGAGCTGAGACGTGAAGAGGCTCTGGCTGAGGAGCTGAGACGTGAAGAGGCTCTGGCTGAGGAGCTGAGACGTGAAGAGGCTCTGGCTGAGGAGCTGAGACGTGAAGAGGCTCTGGCTGAGGAGCTGAGACGTGAAGAGGCTCTGGCTGAGGAGCTGAGACGTGAAGAGGCTCTGGCTGAGGAGCTGAGACGTGAAGAGGCTCTGGCTGAGGAGCTGAGACGTGGTGCGACTCTGGCAGGTCAGCTGAGACGTGGTGTGACTCTGGCAGGTCAGCTGAGACGTGGTGTGACTCTGGCAGGTCAGCTGAGACGTGGTGTGACTCTGGCAGGTCAGCTGAGACGTGGTGTGACTCTGGCAGGTCAGCTGAGACGTGGTGTGACTCTGGCAGGTCAGCTGAGACGTGGTGTGACTCTGGCTGGTCAGCTGAGACGTGGTGTGACTCTGGCAGGTCAGCTGAGACGTGGTGTGACTCTGGCTGGTCAGCTGTGACGTGGCGTGACTCTGGCTGGTCAGCTGTGACGTGGCGTGACTCTGGCTGGTCAATTGTGCTTTGGCTTGACTTGTAACGATCAACTGTGGCTTGGCTTGACTCACGGAGATCACTGGTGGCTTGGCTTGACTTGTGACGATCAACTGTGCTTTGGTTGGACTTGTGACAATCAACTGTGGCCTTGCTTGACTTGTGACGATCAACTGTGCTTTGGCTTGACTCACGGAGATCACTGGTGGCTTGGCTTGACTTGTGACGATCAACTGTGCTTTGGTTGGACTTGTGACGATCAACTGTGGCTTTGCTTGACTTGTGACGATCAACTGTGGCTTGACTTGACTTGTGATGATCAGCTGTGCTTTGGCTTGACTTGTGACGATCAACTGTAGCTTGACTTGACCTTTTAACATAGGCTGTGACTTGACTTGGTTCTTCAACATCAGCGGTGACCTGACTTGACTCTTTAACATCAGTGGTGACTTGACTTGACTCTTTAACATCAGTGGTGACTTGACTTGACTCTTTAACATCAGCGGTGACTTGACTTGACTCTTTAACATCAGCGGTGACTTGACTTGACTCTTTAACATAGGCTGTGGCTTGACTTGGCTTTTTAACATCAGCTGGGACTTGACTTGGCTCGTGACTGGCAGCAATGACGCTTGTTGTGGCCGCCATTTTGTGAGCGTGCTCTAGCGCGGCTGTGATCTCACAATTGGGTGCGGTGTCTCGTTCCTCCGCGACCCCCACAGTGAATGCTGAACCCACAGTCCACAGAACATAATCCAGGAAATGACTTAGTGACAAACGAGGGCCATTTTGAATTATTTTTGCTTTTAACGGCTGGTTAAGGCCATCACAGAAAAAGTCTATTAATACACAGTCCGGTAAATCTGAGCCATTAGCCAAAGCCAAATATTCCGTGATGTAACCCTCAAGTGATCGAGTTCTCTGCTTGAGGCCTAGTAACAAGGCCGCTGTATCCATACCTGACCAATGTTGGTTGGGAAAGCCGCTGGATCCTTGTGTGGCCGAGTATTCTGTTATGGGGTTGACGAGACGTGAGACATGCGGATCCATCTGCAAGGCTTTATTATGAGACATGGTCAATACAGGCAGGGTCGGGCAGTAGCAAACAGGTATAACAAAGACAGGGCAGAGAATAATCCAAGGGCAAGCGTGGGTCGGCGATCAGCGTACAGTATCCAGAGGGTTAGGCAGAGAGATAGTCCAAGGTCACGAGCAATAATCCAAACGAGGTGATAGAGTCCAAAGGGCAAAGCAGAGAGAATATTCCGAAATACAGGCAGGATCAAACACGGGTAAACAAACTAGGTAACAGGAAATGCTTAGTATGCAGACTGGGCTAACAATACTCGGCAGAGTGTGAGGGAAAATCCATGGCTTAAATAGTGCGTGTGTGTGCGTGTGATTGGGTGATGGTGATTGTGAGATTGTTACAGGTGCGTGCGTGATTAATGGTGAACAGCTGTGTGGGTGCAGTGGATGATGGGAAATGTAGTCCTTGGTGTGATCAGTGACTGACTGGGTGGAGTGAAAGTCCATGTGAAGGGTGAGTGACCTCTAGTGGTGAGTGACTGGAAGTTCATGGCTTGGATTTGTGACACATACAAAGCCTTGTTTACATAAGAAATAATAGTTACATGCAAACCAAATGTTACAAGCAAAGTTTATATTAAATTACATTAAATTAAATTAAATTATATCCTGCGTTCATATTCTGTGTCACGGTGCACACACGAGGGAGGATACAGGAACATGCAGAGAGGACTTAAACTCAAATAATTGTCTTTAATGAACACATCCAGGCAGGACAGGACAAGGCAGAGAGACAAGATACACCGGGGAGTCACAAGTTGACCAGACCAAATCAAACTCAAAAGACAGAACTATTATACACAGAGTAATTAACACAATCACATACACACAGCTGGACACAAATTAACTCATAATGACATGAAACAAGGACAGGAAACAAAACAAATATGGACACAAGAGGCAGGAACAGATGACACACACAACAGAACCCAGACATAACTCCCCCCTCCCGGAAAGCGTGTCCCACGCCGTAACAGTTCTACCGGGGAGGGGGGGTGGGCGCTCTGGAGGCCCCTCAGGACAAACACGGACAGGAACACAGGACGGGTACCATGGCGGTGCAGGGAGCTCAGGAGGCCATGGTGGAGCTGGGAGCTCTGGCGGCCATGGCGGAGCTGGCAGCTCTGGAGGCCATGGCGGTGCAGGGAGCTCAGGAGGCCATGGCGGTGCAGGGAGCTCAGGAGGCCATGGCAGATGGTCCTTGTGGCCGTGGCCTCGGTCCCCTCAGCCCGGCCCCTACATCCGGAACCCTTTTACCCCCAAAAAAAATTCTCTGGGGAAGTTAGGGGGTATCAGGAGCCCTCCGGGGCTAGACACAGACAGACAGGAACAGGAAGCCCTCCGGGGTTAGCTCGGAGGCTGAGGCTTCTTCTGGGCATGACTAGGAGTTAGAGGCCCTCACAGGGTCCCTCAGAGACCGCCTCCATATCAGCGACAAGGGGGCAGGCAGCTAGAATGGCCTCCATGGCCACAACAAGAGGAGCCGCCTGCCCCAGACAAGTCTCCACGCACATGACAAGACAAGACTTGATTAAAATGTTCCTGTGGGCACAACATGATTTAAAAAAAGGCACTCCTGGCCGTAACAGGTGGACTAGATCCACGGGGCAAGGGTTAGCGGCGGCCAGCGGGCATGAGTCAGCGCCAATCCGGTGGGCTTGAGTCAGCGGCGATCCGGCGGGCATTGAGTCAGAGGTCGGGCTGGCGGGCATTGAGTCAGCGGCGATCCGGTGGCGTGCACGCCTATGGGAGCGGCATCCCGGGAACCAGCCGGCGGGCTTGGGAGAGCCACCGCCGGCGGCAGATATCTCCCGCGATCGGCGGGCATGAGGGCATCGGCGGGCATGAGGGCATCGTGGCCAACGGATTCGCGGCACTCGCGGCGATCCCGCCGAACTCCCACGCCGTCTTTCAGTGGGCTATGGCAGGATTACGAGCGGCGACTTCCTTGCCGCGGGACAGACACAACCAAACAGACTGGACATAATTGTCTTTAATGAACACATCAAGGCAGGACAGGACAAGGCAGAGAGACAAGATACACCAGGGAGTCACAAGTTGACCAGACCAAATCAAACTCAAAAGACAGGACTATTATACACAGGGTAATTAACACAATCACATACACACAGCTGGACATAAATGAACTCATAATGACATGAAACAAGGACAGGAAACAAACCAAATATGGACACAAGAAGCAGGAACAGATGACACACACAACAGAACCCTGACATTCTGGTCTGATCTGTATGGAAGCCCATTTCCGCCACATAAGAAAGAAAGTCATCCGTTAAAAAGTCAAAATTATGAGATGCTTAAATCAAAATTATGAGATAAAAGTCGAAATGATGACTTTAAAATTTGTAATTATGACATAAAAAGTAAAAAAATGTATGCATTAAAAAGTCGAAATTCTGACATAAAAAGTCAAAATTATGACTTATGAAGTCGAAATTATGAATTACATTTATGCATTTAGCAGACGCTTTTATCCAAAGCGACTTACATTGCATTCAAGTTACAGTTTTTACATTTTATCAGCTCTTTATAAAGTTGAAATTATGGGATTAAAAATAATTAAAAAAAATGAGATAAAAAGTCAAAATTATGACTTTAAAAGTCTTAATTATAAGATAAAATGGTGAAATTATGACTTAAAAGTTGAAATTATGCCACATCATTTCGACTTTTTGTGTCATAATTATGACTTTTAAAGTCATAATTTCAACTTTGTAAATCATAATTTTTACTTTGTATGTCATAGTTTTGAATTTTTATCTTAAAATTATGACTTCATAAGTCATAATTTTGACTTTTTATCTCATAATTTCGATTTATCTCATAATTTGGACTTTTTAATGCATTGATTTTTTTCTTATGTGGTGGAAACGGGTTTCCATACAGATAAGACCAGACCAGAATATGAACGTAGGATATTTTCTTTGTAATTTAATATAAACTTTGCATGTAACATTTGGTTGCTAAGCTATTATTTATTATGTAAACAAGGCTTTTTACTTCACTTGTGTTCCATTATACACATAAGACATCATACTTTACAGGCGCAAAAATGTGTTTGGCAGTGTGATTGAGCGGTGGTCATGCTAACTGGTACAGACTGTTCAACCGACCATTTAAACTGTGTAGTGTGACTTTTTTGACTGCATTTATTTTGATGATTAACAGGCTGTGATGTCAAGTTAGCAATGCTATAAATTTTATGGGTGCACATGAGGCTCCAACGCCATCATGGATGTTGTCCTTGACAGAGCAGAAACAACTTAAAATACTCACTTTACTCATTTTAGGTTGTACAGATAAGAGTAAGACATCATTCCAAACTGTAGTATTTGTGTATACTCACAGTAAAAACAAAAGGTTTGTAAAATACTTGTGAAGCACGTCACAAAAATGAACGTATACTTTTCGTTGACGCACAATTTTTTTCTTTGGCTTTGTTAATGTGTTATTTAAGTAAAACATATTTTGTGTGGGCCTTTTTATTTTATTCCTGTCATATGTATAATTCTGTTCTTCTCAGTTCACAAAAGGCACTTCAGGTGAGTGATTAACGGTGCGTGAATCCTCATGTTCTATTGTTTATGCATGTAAAAGTCAAATCAAGTCACCTTTATTTATATAGCGCTTTAAACAATACAACTTGTGTCAAAGCAACTTCACCATATCAAAATAGGAAAAGTGTGTCAATAATGTAAAATGACAAGATTAAACACTCAATTTTCAGGTAAAGGCATTTCATTATTGAATTCAGTGATGTCATCATCCAGCTCAGTTCAGTTTAAATAGTATCTGTGCAATCAAGTCGACAATATCACTGGAAATGAAGTGTCCCCAACTAAGCAAGCCAGAGCCAAGGAACCAAAACTCCATCGGTAACAGAATGGAGAAAAAAAACCTTGGGAGAATCCAGGCACAGTAGGGGGGCCAGTCCTCTTCTGACCAGACGAACCAGCAGATTAATTCCAACTGCAGCAAAGTCAGATTGTGCAGCGGACTCATCTCATCTTGTCCCGATGGCTGTCTAGGTGATGAGGTCATCACTGGGGATCTGTCTCTGGGGCTCATCTAGTTGTCCTGGTCTCATTGTCTGGTGACGTTCAGGGCTGTAGAGGTCGTCTCTAGGTGCAGATCCACCATCTGATCTGGATACGGACTGGATCTGGTGGCTACGGTGACCTCGGAATAAGAAAGAAACAGACTAATATTAACATAGATGCCATTCTTCTTACGATGTAACAAGTACATCGGGTGTTATGGGAAGTGTTCCTGGTTTCGGTTGACCTAATTAATGCAGCCTAACAATCCTTTAATGGATTTGAATATTAGAAGCGTATTAGTGTGTTATTGTCACGAATTCAGCCTCTGTGGCTCCCTCCGATCGCCACCAGAGGGAACCCTCACCTGAGTTTTAACTCTATTCGGACTTCATTTCCCATACACCCCGTACCTGAGACTGATTCACTGCACAGGTGTTGCTCATTGACTCTTGTCTATTTAACATGCTCTCCAACTCAGCTCAGTGCGAAGTCTTGTTCTTGCCATGCAGACAATTCCGAGCGTTTATTACCTGATTGATTCCCTGTTACCGACCTGGACTGTTTATCCGTTAATGAACGAACTCTTCCTGCCCGATCTGACCTTCTCTGCCGTGTTAATCTGTTTAGTTACCTGCCTGCCGCCTGCCCTGACTACTTGCCCGAATACTGTTTATGATTCTGCCTTATCTACGTTGTTCCTGACACTGGAGTGTGATTTATGCCTGTTTGACCTATTTTGTGATCTAATAAAGCTGCATATGGATCTTAACGATACAGCCTCCTCGTTACAGAAGACTTCGCCAGATATTGATCCAGCGGCGTTCTATCACTTCACCACCGAGGTAACTACTCAAGCCTCAATCTTAGCCACCCATCAGCAACAACTCAATCGCCTTACCTTACTGTCTGAGGAGATGTTAAAGGCGTTACAGGATCTGCGTCTGCATACACCTGCAGTTCAACCACCTCCCCGAGCTCCACCACACACAGCGACCGCATCTTCATCACCTACCAGTCCTCGCCTGGCGTTCCCCGACAAGTTTGACGGCACCTCCTCGAAATGTAAGGGTTTCCTGTTACAATGTTCCATGTTTGTTAATCAACAACCTCTGCTATATCCTACAGATGACAGCCGTATTGCTTTCGTCTGCTCACTGTTAACGGGAAGAGCCCTGGAGTGGGCTACTGCTGTGTGGAAGGAGGATCATTCAGTTTTCCCCACTTTTTCGGCGTTTATCCAACGCTTTAAGGAGGTATTTGAACACCCTGCAGGAGGAAAGGAAGTAGGGGAGCAGTTGATTTTGCTTCGGCAGGGAAGAGGCACAGTAGCTGAACTCGGAACTGCAATCGGAGCTCGCCTGTCGGGATGATGGGAAAACTCTGGACCAGTTCATTGATCTAGCCATCAGAGTAGACAACCTCATTCACACGCGCCGTTCGCAGCGTCACCTCTCAACTGCCACCGACATGACCACGTCATCTTCGGGCCCCGAACCCATGCAGATCGGATTTACGCATCTCAGTGTGGAGGAGAGAGAGAGGCGCGTTCGTCAGAATCTGTGTCTATATTGTGGACTCTCAGGGCATCTGAGGGCGACTTGTCCCACTTGTCCATCCCGTACTTCTTCAGCGGTGAGTGACAATCAAATCCCTCTCAATGTACTTGAACTTCCAGTCACACTAATGTTTAATGGACACATCATTGAAACTAGGGCTTTGATTGACTCAGGTGCGGCTGGAAATTTAATTGATTCTACCTTTGCCAAGACCCACAATATTGTTCTTGACTCATGTGTGTCTCATTTAGCAGTGGCAGCATTAGATGGCCGACCGCTGGGCACCGGTCGAGTTCACTCCATCACCAGAGAACTGCAATTAGGTGTTGGGACTCTTCACAAAGAACTCATCAGACTATTCGTTTTCCAATCACCACAAACACCCATTATCCTAGGACTACCCTGGCTCGAGAAACATAACCCCTCCATTTGCTGGTCAGAACGTCAAATAACTCAATGGTCAGAATACTGCCAGCGGAATTGTCTTCACTTCACCTCCGTCAAGGGTTCGTCAGACACTTCCAAGAAACAACTTCCCTCTGAGTACCACGATCTCACTGAGGCTTTCAGCAAGACCAAGTCTACCCAACTCCCACCACACAGAGCTGGTGACTGTGCCATAGATCTCCAACCCGGCTCACAACCCCCCAAGGGTAGAATTTTCCCTCTTTCCCAACCAGAGGCTGAAGCTATGAAGTCTTATATTGAAGAAGAACTAGCTAAGGGGTTCATCAGACCATCGACCTCTCCTGCCTCTGCTGGGTTTTTCTTCGTCAAGAAGAAGGATGGGGGACTTCGTCCGTGTATCGATTACCGAGGCCTAAATGAAATATCCATTAAGTTCCGTTACCCATTACCCCTAGTACCAGCGGCTCTAGAACAACTCAGGGAGGCCAGATACTTCACCAAATTGGATCTGCGGAGTGCATACAATCTCATCCGCATTCGAGAAGGTGATGAATGGAAGACTGCCTTTTCCACCACGTCAGGTCACTATGAATATCTGGTTATGCCCTTCGGCCTCTCCAATAGTCCTTCAGTATTCCAATCATTCATCAATGAGGTATTCAGAGACATGCTAAACCGTTGGCTAATTGTTTACATTGATGATATCCTAATATATTCCAGGTCACTCAGGGAACACGTTCAGCACGTCCGGGCCGTGCTTCGTCGACTCATCGACCACCAGCTGTATGCCAAGGCTGAGAAATGTGAATTTCACCAGGAGTCAGTATCTTTCCTCGGCTATGTGATCAGTTCGGGAGGGGTAGCCATGGAAGATCAGAAGGTCCACATTGTCGTTAACTGGCCTCAACCCACTAACCTGAAAGAACTCCAACGCTTCTTAGGCTTTGCCAATTTCTACCGGAGATTCATCCGCAATTTCAGCTCAATAGCTGCTCCATTAACTTCCATGACAAAGAAGAGTAGTCAACGCCTCACCTGGTCTCCTACCGCCCGACAGGCCTTTCAAGCCCTAAAAGAACGATTCACCACCACGCCCATTCTACATCATCCAGATCCAGAACGTGACTTTGTGGTAGAGGTGGACGCCTCCAGCACCGGCATCGGGGCAGTACTCTCAAAGCGCCAGGGCGACCCACTCAAACTCTATCCTTGCGCCTTCTACTCACGCAAACTCACTCCAGCAGAACAGAACTATGATGTGGGCAATCGAGAACTTCTAGCCATGAAGGCTGCGCTTGAGGAGTGGCGTCACTGGCTCGAGGGAGCCAAACATCCCTTCACAGTCCTCACGGATCATCGCAACTTGGAATACTTGAGATCCGCCAAGAGGCTCAATCACAGGCAGGCCAGGTGGGCTCTCTTCTTTACACGTTTCGACTTCAGAATCACATTCCGTCCAGGGTCACAGAATACCAAGGCAGATGCCCTATCACGCCTCTACGAATCTTCCACCTCAAAGCCCAGTCAGGAACTTATTCTACCCTCATCCATTATCCTCGCTCCCATCCAATGGGACATCATGACGGAGATTGCAGAGGCTCAGAACACAGACCCTTCCCCAGCCGAAACCCCGCCGAATCTTACCTATGTACCTCAAGTTCTACGACAAAGAGTTCTCAACTTAGTCCATTCAGCCCCCAGCTCCGGTCATCCAGGTATTGCAGCAACTATACAATTGTTGAATAACCGTTTCTGGTGGCCCTCAATTCCCATTGACACCATAACATACATCATGAACTGTGAGAGATGCAACATATCCAAATCTCCGCATCAGTTACCCGCCGGTTTGCTCCATCCACTACCCATTCCACAACGCCCCTGGTCACATATTGCTATCGATTTTGTGACTGATCTGCCAATCTCACAGGGTCACACAACCATCCTTACGGTCATTGACCGTTTCTCCAAAGCCTGTCGTCTGATCCCGTTTCCTAAACTGCCCACAGCCTTAGAGACTGCCGAATCTCTCTGCAATTACGTTTTCAGACTCTACGGTCTCCCCGAGGATATTGTCTCAGACCGAGGTCCCCAGTTCACGTCACACGTCTGGAAAGCATTCTGTCAGAAACTTCATATCAACATAAGCCTCACCTCTGGCTACCATCCTCAATCGAATGGACAAGTTGAACGCCTCAATCAAGAACTCACCCGATTCCTACGCTCATACTGCCACCGTAATCAGTCAGACTGGAGCCGTTACCTATTCTGGGCCAAATACGCACAAAATTCACTCCACAAACCCGCCACCGGAATCACCCCCTTTCAATGTATTCTGGGATTTCAACCACCGCTGTTCCCCTGGTCAGGGGAACCATCTGAACTTCCCGCCATTAACTCTTGGCTTCAACACAGTGAGGAGGTTTGGAATGAGGCACACACACATCTTCAGAGAGCAGTTCGCCGAACACAGGACCAAGCCAATCGTCACCGTCGTTCCAATCCCGAGTACCAACCAGGCCAATGGGTTTGGCTGTCCACTCGGGACCTTCGTCTTCGACTACCCTGCAAGAAGCTCAGTCCCAGGTACGTGGGTCCATTCAAAATCATTAGACAAATCACTCCTGTTTCATTTCGTTTAGCTCTACCTGCTCATTACCACATCTCACCCACTTTTCATGTCTCTTTGCTCAAGCCCGCTGGTGGTCCGAGAGGAGAGGAGGTCCAGGAGGAGGCTGGTGACCAGAGGGCTCCTCCCCTCATCATAGATGGCGAGGAGGCCTATCAGGTTCGGGAGATTCTGGACTCCCGTCGCCGGGGCCGGATACTGCAGTATCTAGTGGACTGGGAGGGGTACGGTCCGGAGGAACGGTCTTGGGTCAATGCAGAGGACATCTTGGATCCTTCTCTCACCACAGACTTCCATCGAGACCACCCGGAGAAACCGGCCCCCAGACCCCGCGGAAGACCCCGGCGTCGTTTGCCTCTTCGCTTCAGGAGCCGCTCACAGGGGGGGGGCTCTGTCACGAATTCAGCCTCTGTGGCTCCCTCCGATCGCCACCAGAGGGAACCCTCACCTGAGTTTTAACTCTATTCGGACTTCATTTCCCATACACCCCGTACCTGAGACTGATTCACTGCACAGGTGTTGCTCATTGACTCTTGTCTATTTAACATGCTCTCCAACTCAGCTCAGTGCGAAGTCTTGTTCTTGCCATGCAGACAATTCCGAGCGTTTATTACCTGATTGATTCCCTGTTACCGACCTGGACTGTTTATCCGTTAACGAACGAACTCTGCCTGCCCGATCTGACCTTCTCTGCCGTGTTAATCTGTTTAGTTACCTGCCTGCCGCCTGCCCTGACTACTTGCCCGAATACTGTTTATGATTCTGCCTTATCTGCGTTGTTCCTGACACTGGAGTGTGATTTATGCCTGTTTGACCTATTTTGTGATCTAATAAAGCTGCATATGGATCTTAACGATACAGCCTCCTCGTTACAGATATGTGTATGCCAAGTTAAAGAGATGGGTCTTTAATCTAGATTTAAACAGACAGAGAGTGTCTGCCTCCCGAACAGTGTTAAGTAGATTGTTCCAGAGTTTGGGCGCTAAATAGAAAAATGATCTGCTCCCAGCAGTTGATTTTGATATTCTACTTATTATCAAATGGCCAGAGTTTTGAGAACGTAATGGACGTGGAGGATTATAATGTGATAAGAGCTCGCTCAAGTACCGAGGAGCTAAACCATTCAGGGCTTTATAAGTCATTAACAAGATTTTAAAACCTATAGGATGTTTAATAGGGAGCCAGTGCAGTGTTGACAGAACCGGGCTAATGTGGTCATAGTAAGAACTCTAGCTGCTGCATTTTGAACCATTTGTAGTTTGTTTATTAAGCATGCAGAACAACCGCCCAATAAAGCATTACAATAATCTAACCTTGAGGTCATAAACGCATGAATTAACATTTATGCATTTGACTTTGATAGCATAGATCTCAATTTTGATTTATTTTTAAGATGAAAAAAATACAGTTTTACAAATGCTAGAAACGTGGCTGTCAAAGGAGAGATTGCTATCAAATAGCACACCTGGGTTCCTGACTGATGACGAAGAATTGACAGAGCAGCCATCAAGTGTTAGACAGTGTTCTAGGTTATTACATGTGGGGGTTTTAGGTCCGAAAAATCTCATTTTTTTCAGAATTTAGCAAAAAGAAATTGCTAGTCATCCAGTGTTTTATATCGACTATGCATTCCATAAGCTTCTCAATTTGGTGTGTTTCACCAGGCCGCGAAGAAATATAGAGCGGAGTATCATCAGCATAACAGTGAAAGCTAATCCCGTGTTTCCTGATGATATCTCCCAAGGGTAACATGTAAAGAGTGAAAAGTAACGGCCCTAGTATTGAGCCTTGAGGTACTCCATACTGCACTTGTGATCGATATGATACCTCTTCATTCACTGCTATGAATTGATGCCGGTCAGATAAGTACGATTTGAACCATGCCAGTGCAATTCCACTAATGCCAACAAAGTTTTCTAGTCTATTCAAAAGAATGTTGTGATCACTGGTGTCAAAAGTATTCACATTCATTACTCAGGTAGAAGTATAGATACTAGGGTTTAAAAAGACTTCTGTAGAAGTTAAAGCATCAACTCAAGCTTTTTACTAAAGTAAAAGTGTAAAAGTACTGGTTTCAAAACTACTTAAAGTATAAAAGTAAAAGTAATGTAAGGAAAAAAATGCCATTAAGGACAAAAGCTTAGGCCTATTGTGCACTACCCCACCTCCTCAAAAAAAAAAAAATTTCTAAAGGCCATTATGACTATAATGTTATATTAAAATGTTAATGTTGAAAAATTTGGGATGCACTAGGCTACCTGTTTCAGCCGCATATATGCCCATTGAAAATTAACGCATTTTAGTACAATGCAAATACATAAAAAAACATATATGTGTACTACTGAGCATTAATGTGTTTCATGGAGCGGAAGGTGATCCTGGCTACAAACCTCCTCGCTGGTGCTTGGTTGGGACATTTCGCTCAAGTTCTCTTCTTGAGTCTCTGCCACGGACACTGTTGCCAACTCTCGCGAGACAAATAAGCAACCACAGCTTCAAAAACAAGCCCAATATTTTTTTTAATGATTTATTATCATCAATATTATTTATTAACAATTATTTATAACTAATAAATGAGCCTGCAACATATTAAACTGAAACCACTATTTTATCTGAAAAGCAAAAACAGAAGCTATTTTACAAAAATCAGCAAACTGCAACAAAAGTGGGAACAAAACTCATCTCCAATCACATGTGAGCAGAACAGGATTGGAGATATGGAAAAGGAGAAAAACACAAGAGCTTCAAAGGAGAGCTGTAACATAGCTACATATTTATAGCCTAAAATATATTGGGGTCATTCTATGGAAATGTCCATTTTTCTGTCCCTAGCCTTTACAGAAATATTACACTTGGTTACAATTTTTTATATTTTAAAATTAAACAATGTGTTATTTGAACAATTATACATTCTTGAGCCATCAATGTGGCAATATTTGTTTTTAATTAATTATAAAGAATTCCAAGCACCACGAAACTGCTCGTCCCCACAGCTGTTACAGATCGGTCAGGCTCGCTCCCCAGCCAATCACAGCGCACTCCCTCTCCTGAATACTGATCACCAACACCTGTCCCTCATTATCACACTCATCAAGTCTGGTAAAAAAGCACACACCTCAGCAGTCATCATTGTCCGATCTCGTAAATACGTAGTGGACTCTACCCTTGGTATCGTAACCCTAAACATTCCAGTTTACCTACCTGTTTCACTTACCTGCTATCTCCTTCTCCAGTAGTGTCATCCAGCTCCAGCTCCTATCACCTGCTGAGGTGTGTGCTCCTCATCATCCTGGTCTCCATCTCCTCCGCTTCCATGAATGCCTGTAATGTAAGGAAAGTAGCGTTACTCATTGGATCCTTCCTATTGAACTTTTCTGTGTTGGCATGCTCACCCGAAGTCTCTCTTCACTCCTCCAAAGCTCTCCTGTTCAATAATAAATTCCCCTGTGGTTTACTTACCTTCGTGTCTGACCAGTATATGTTACAGAAGATCGGACCAACACAGAATTGACAGGATGAGTGCTCACGACCCCTTCCAGGAGCTCGTGGATTCCCTCAGAAAGGTATTACTCAATCTACCAGCACAACCGGCACCCTCTGCTCCGGTTCCACCTCCTTCCGTCAACACCACAAGCTCTCCTTCACACAACGTGTTCGCCAGTCCCATGGCCCGACCAGCGCCCTTTTCTGGCGCGGCGGAGGAGTGCAATGGCTTCTTGTTACAATGCTCTCTGACCATCGAGCTCCAACCCCAAATGTTCGCTACTGAACATTCTAAAATTGCTTTTGTTATTTCCTCTCTGACAGGCCCCACACTTCACTGGGCTGAAACAATCTGGAACCAGGCCGGTCCAGCCACCCAATCACTCACTAGTTTCATTGTCCATTTTTGAGAGGTCTTTGGCAGAATAGCAGGAGATTCGTCTATTGGTGAGCAACTATATCAGTTAAGACAAGATTCTATGTCCATTAACCAGTATTCGCTCAAGTTCAGAACTCTAGCGGCCGCCAGCAGTTGGAATGAGCAAGCTCTCATTACGGTCTATCGTCAAGGACTGGATCCGAAACTTCGACTGCACCTAGCGGCCTATGATGATACACTAGGACTAGAGCGATTTATTCAATTGTCCATTCGATGCTCCAACCGCATGCAATCTTGCTCACCTGACTTTGTCACTCCTCCCTATCGCCGGCCAGAGATCAGTAGCCCTCCAGAACCAATGCAAACGGACTCTAATCGGCTATCTTCGGCTGAGCGGCGGAGACGGCTTATGCAGGGGTTGTGCCTATATTGCGGAGCTAGTGGACACATGATCATGGCGTGTCCCCTTCGTCCTCCACGGCCAATGGTGAGTGCCATCCAACCTTCTCTTATGAAAATGAATCCTCTCTCCACATGCGCTCAACTTACTGCCTCCAATGTTACAAGCCTCTGCTGCCAGCTCAGTCTCCCGACCTCAGCAACCGAAACCGTATACCAAGTCCAATCCATAACTGGAAAGCCGCTTAGCCGACACCACGTCCGACACAGTGCGGGTCCAATTCAACTCCGCATAGGCCAACTTCATCTAGAGACGTTACATCTTCTGGTTCTGGAGGGTTCCACTGTGGACATCATTCTCGGGCGTCCCTGGCTTGTGCAGCATGATCCCATCCTCTCCTGGAGAACTGGTGAAGTCCTAAAGTGGGGTGACAGCTGCTTCTCTCAATGTTTCCTGGATCTCCCTCAACCATCACCATCGCCTCCAGTCCCGTTGGCCATTAATTCCACCTCCACTGAGAGCCCCGTTGAGAAGCAGTCTGTCGAAATTCCATCATGTTACACCCCCTTTAGCGATGTCTTCTGCCCCAAGAGAGCTGCACAGCTACCACCACATCGGCCATGGGACTGTGCCATCGACCTCTTTCCGGGTGAGCCAGTGCTCCGCGGGAAAATCTATCCACTATCACTCCCCGAACAGAAGGCCATGGAGGAGTACATCGAGGAGGCTTTGAGGCAAGGTTACATCGTTCCTTCAACGTCCCCTGCTGCTTCCAGCTTCTTCTTCGTGGCTAAAAAGGATGGAGGCTAAGTTGGACCTCCGCAGCGCGTATAACCTCATCCGCATTCATCAAGGGGATGAGTGGAAGACTGCTTTCTTGACCCCAACTGGCCACTATGAATACAGGGTTATGCCGTATGGGCTAGTCAACGCTCCCTCGATCTTCCAAGACTTCATGCACGAGGTGCTCCGGGAGTTTCTCCACCGATTATTTATAGTGTATATAGATGACATCCTCATCTACTCCCGGAGTCCGGCCGAACATCGCCACCACGTTGCGGAGGTCCTCAAGCAGTTACGGAAGTTTCACCTGTTTCTCAAAGCAGAGAAGTGTACATTTCACCAACCCACCATTCAATTCCTCGGATACATCATCGACAGTGGTGGCATTCACATGGACGAGGGGAAGGTGGAAGCCATCTCATCCTGGCCCATTCCAAACACCATCAAGGAGTTACAACGGTTCCTCGGATTCTCCAATTTTTACCGCCGGTTCATTCTACCACCAATCTTCTCAGAGGAAAGGCCAAGTCTCTGTCCTGGAACCCCGCAGCCACAGAAGCTTTCCACACCCTCAAGAAGGTATTCACCAGTGCACCGCTCCTCATCCATCCCAACCCTGAACTCCCTTTCGTCGTAGAGGTCGATGCATCAACCACGGGAGTAGGAGCGGTGCTTTCACAGCAGCAGGGGACTCCTCCCAAACTCTATCCAAGTGCCGCCTTCTCCCGGAAACTCAGCCCGGCGGAGAAGAATTATGACATCGGTAACCGAGAACTGCTAGCAATCAAACTCGCTCTAGAGGAAAGGAGGCACTGGTTGGAGGGAGCTGCACATCCCTTTCTGGTTCTTACTGACCATAAGAACTTGCAGTACCTCCGGGATGCAAAACATCTCAATCCATGTCAGGCTAGATGGGCTTTGTTCTTCACCCGGTTCAATTTCAAAATTTCCTATCATCCCGCCCCAAGAAATGTTAAGGCGGATGCTCTGTCCTGTATCTACTCACCTGAGGAGGTGCAGGAGGAACCAGAGAGGATCATCCTTGCAGAGCTCATCGCCAGTCCCATTCAATGGACGTCTCCACCAGTCGCCTCCGAAAACCCACCTGCCATTCCGCCGGGCTGTCCACCTGATCATCAGTATGTACCCAGGACTCAACGCACACCCCTAATTCACTCCACTCGCACATCACTGGGCACTGGCCACCCAGGGGTCAACAACACTCTCTCGTTGCTACGAGACCGCTTCTGGTGGCCCAACATGGCCAGGGATGTGAGAAGGTTCGTGCAGGGCTGCCCTGACTGCGCCATCTCCAAGAGTCCCCGTCATCTTCCAGCCGGTAAACTCCTTCCATTACCCATACCCAACCGCCCATGGTCACACCTAGGAGTAGACTTCATCACAGACTTACCTGCCTCAGATGGTAACACTTGCATCCTCGTCATCATTGACCGCTTCTCAACGTTTTGCCGTCTCATCCCCCTCACAGGCCTTCCCACAGCACTTCAGACAGCAGAAGTTCGTTTTAATAGAGTTTTCAGATATTATGGCATTCCTGAAGACATTGTGTCAGACAGAGGTCCACAGTTTATTTCACGGATTTGGAAGGCTTTCTTTTCTCTTCTAGGTGTGACCGTAAGCCTCTCCTCAGGCTATCACCCGCAGTCAAATGGGCAAACCGAGCGCAAAATCCAGGAGGTAGGGCGCTTCCTGAGAACCTTCTGCCACGGCCACCGGGACTCTTGGAACCAGTTTCTAGGCTGGGCCGAGTATGCCCAGAACTCTCTACGACAGCCCTCCGTCGGAACTGGACTCACTCCCTTCCAGTGCATACTCGGTTTCCAGCCTCCTCTATTCCCCTGGTCGGGGGAACCATCGGATGTCCCCGTGATCGACTACTGGTTCCGAGAGAGCGAGAGAGTCTGGGACGCAGCTCACCATCAGCTGCAGCAGGCAGTGCGCAGGCAAAGGATGAAGCAGGTCTGAATGACAGGAAAGGATGTATATTTACAAATGACATGAAGTTGACCAGACAAAACATGAAATATTTTGTGTGCATATTGTCTGCAATGAAATACAAGTCAAAGTAAATTTAGAAATCACTACTTTCTTTTTTTATTTGCGTTTTCCATACTGTCCCAAATTTTTCTGATTTGGGGTTGTAGATAAATAGCTGTATTCTGTATGTTTGACACGTGTATGATAAGTTTCCTCCAAATTCGATAATTTTGAGCTTCAGGTACGATACTTGGACATTTCCAATCTGGCAACACTGTGTTTTGCCCATCATGTGGGTGATTCTTTAAGGGTGTGACATCACATGAAAACTATCAATTGGCAGACCACAACCCACCAAACATCTTCATCTGGGCCAAGGGCACACGCAACCGTGTCGACTTCCCTCCTTCCCCCTTTTTTCCTGGCAGTGCAACTAAATTTTGTTAGAGGTCATGATGGTGGCAATATAAATTTGCCCAACTACCTTTTTTGTTTTGGTTTTTGTTAAAAATGAACAACATTTATTTAATCAGCGAGTACATAAGGCGCTCTGAGGCGCTCTGTCTGTCTGCAGCCGACGTAAAAAAGACCCTATCCAGGATTAACCCACGAAAGGCTGCGGGGTCCTGACAACATACCTGGCCGTGTACTGAAAGACTGTGCTGCACAGCTGACGGATGTCCTAACAGATATCTTCAACACCTCGCTGAGCCAAGCAGTCATCCTCACATGTCTAAAATCCACAACAATCATACCGGTACCAAAGAAATCACCTGTGTCCTGTTTAAACGACTACCATCCCATAGCACTGACTCCAATCATGATGAAGTGCTTTGAGAGGTTAGTCATGCAAAAAATCAAAAACAGCCTCCCCAACACACTCGATCCACTCCAGTTTGCATACCGTCCAAACCGCTCTACGGACAATGCAATTTCCTCCACCCTCCACCTGGCTCTTACCCACCTAGAAAACAAAGACTCCTATGTTAGAATGCTGTTCATTGACTTCAGCTCGGCATTCAACACAATAATCCCACAACAGCTCATAAATAAACTAAACCTGCTGGGCCTTAACAATTCCCTCTGTAATTGGATCCTGGACTTTTTAACCGGAAGACCTCAAGTTTCAAGTTTCAAGTTTTATTTGTCACATACACGACTATACAGAGACTGTATAACCAGCAGTGAAATGAGAGTCGGGTCCGCTCCATGGACAGTGCAAATATTGAAAAAACAACACAAGGGAAGTAAACATAAGATAAAATGAATGAAAAATAAGATATAAAGAATAAAATATAAAAGAATGTGCATGACAGTAAGCTGTAGAATTAAATATTAATATAAGCATGACTGTACAGAGAGGAATTTGCAACAGGTTATACATGGTTGACATGAAGCAGCCAATCACAAAAAATAAAATAAATATAAAAATAAGATATGATTTACAAGATACAGAACGTGTTGTGTGTAAGTGTGCAAGTGTGCAAATGAGCAAATGACACTGACAGTTATGAGGTAGAGAGTAATGAGTGTGTGATTAGTGATTTGAAGTAAGTCAGATGATGTTTTTAAGAGGCTGACTTTGAGTTCAGGAGCCTGATGGCCGTGGGGAAGAAACTCCTCCTGAGTCTCTCTGTTTTTGCCATCAGGCAGCGGAAGCGCTTACCAGATGGCAGCCTAGTGAAAAGACAGTTACCAGGGTGATTTGAGTCTTTGATGATTTTGTCAGCTCTGCCTCTGGATCGTTTGATGTAGATGTCCTGCAGAGAGGGGAGAGCCGACCCAGAGATACGCTCAGCTAAGTGCACAACTCTCTGCAGGGCTTTGCAATCTTGGCTGGAGCTGTTTCCATACCACACTGAGATGCACTGAGTCAAAACACTTTCTATGGTCCCTGCATAGAAAGTTTTCAGGATTGTTGGTGAGACCCTGAATTTTCTCAGCTGTCGCAGATGGTACAGTCTTTGCCTGGCTTTCTTGACCTGTGTTTGGATGTGTGTAGTCCAAGTCAGGTCCTCGGAGATGTTTACGCCGAGGTACTTGAAGCTGCTTACTCTCTCCACAGGGGTCCCACTGATCACAAGAGGAGTGTAGGGCAGCAGGTGTCTCTTTCTGAAGTCCACAATCAGCTCTTTGGTTTTGCTCATGTTCAGAGAGAGACAGTTGTCCTGGCACCATGATGTTAGTCTCTCCACCTCATCCAAGTATGCGGTCTCATCATTGTTGGAAATGAGGCCCAGAACCACAGTATCATCAGCAAATTTGATAATAGATGTGGATCTGTGAGAGGACACACAGTCATGTGTGTAGAGACAGTATAGCAGGGGACTCAGAACGCAGCCCTGCGGGGCTCCTACGTTCAGGGTGATGGAGTTTGAGGTGTACTGGCCTACCTTCACCACTTGAGGTCTGCCGGTGAGGAAGTCTTGAATCCAGTCGCAGAGTGAGGTGTTTAGGCCGAGGCCTGTGAGTTTATTAGTCAGCTTGGTGGGGACTATGGTGTTAAAAGCTGAGCTATAGTCTATGAATAGCAGTCTTGCATAGTTCCCATTGCTGCTGTCAATGTGTGTGAGGGAGGAGTGAAGTATGTGTGAGATGGCATCATCAGTTGATCTATTGGAGCGATAGGCAAACTGAAGAGGGTCCAAAGTAACAGGGATGGATGAGCTAATGTGGCTCTTAACAAGTCTCTCAAAAACCTTCATGACTATAGATGTGAGGGCCACTGGACGATAGTCATTCAGGCAAGAGGGTTTACTGTTCTTAGGCACAGGGATGATGATGGATTTTTTAAAGGAGGTGGGAACTACAGAGGTAGCAAGGGACTCATTGAAGATAGAAGTGAACAAACCAGCAAGCTGATCAGCGCATGATCTCAGAACCCGGCCTGTGATCCCGTCAGGTCCAGCAGCTTTCCTGATGTTCACTCCCTTTAGTGCCCTCCGAACCTCGTCCTCCGTCACGGTGATCACATGATTCTCGCTTCTCTGCCTGCTGCTTCCTGACGTGCTGCTCGGCAGAGCCGCGATGCCTCCGTTGCTTTCAAATCGGCCGTAGAAGGTGTTTAATTCTTCAGCCAGCGACGGATCTGCTCTCACCTCCGCGGAGGATTTGTTTCCAAAGGCACAGATGGTCCTTAGTCCCTGCAACATGCGTCGCGAGTCATTGAGCTGAAAATGAGACTCAATTCTCTCTTTGTAGCGATGTTTGGCGGCACTTACTGCTCGTCTGAGAGCATAACACGAAGCTTTATATTCGTGCATATTCCCAGACAAAAGAGCCTCGTTGTATGCGGCAGTGCGTTTGTTAACCGCATCACGGATTGATCTGTCCACCCACAGTTTCTGATTAGGGAAAGTCCTTACAGTTATTGTTTCTGTAGCTTGTTCGGTTAGTGTGTTTACAAAGCTCACTGCTACCTCCGTGAACTCGCTGACGTCAGATGAGCTCGCCCTGAACATGTCCCAGTCGACGTCATCAAGAGCCGACTGCAGCATAGCTTCAGAGTGGGAGGACCAACGCGTCACTTCCCTCTTCACCGGGGGTTCCTGTGCGAGCCTTTGTTTGTATTCCGGTGTGAGGAAAATGGCGGCGTGGTCAGACTTACCAAAGGCAGGTAGTGAACGGGCCTTGTAGGCATTCTTGAACTGAGAGTAGCAGTGATCCAGTGTATTCGGTCCTCTGGGTGGACAGGATACATGCTGGTGAAAGTTCGGCATGACCTGCCTGAGGTTGGCTTTGTTAAAATCCCCCGCGATGATAAAGGCAGCGTCAGGATGTTGGTTAATGTAGCCACTGATCACGTCGTGAAGTTTAGACAAAGCCAAGCTCGTGTCTGCCTGTGGTGGAATGTAAACGGCAGTAGCGATGACCGCGGAGAACTCGCGGGGTAAATAGAATGGGCGGCAAATGATGGATAGATGTTCCAGATGAGGTGAGCAGGATCGCGACAGAGAGGAGATATTCCTGGGGTCACACCATTTCTTGTTAGTCATGAAACACACACCACCACCCTTGGATTTACCGGCCTCAGCTGTTCTGTCCATCCGTAAAACAGAGAAGTTGTCAGACGGCGTTACAGCAGTGTCTGGAACCGAGGGCGTGAGCCATGTTTCAGTCAAACAGATGATGTTACAGTCCCTTATGTCCCGTTGGAAACTAATCCTGGCTCTAAGATCGTCCATCTTATTATCCAAGGATTGGACATTAGCGAGCAAAAGGCTCGGTAAGGGAGGACTGTGAGCCCTTTTCCTCAATCTGTTGCGAATACCAGCGCTTTTTCCACGGTGTTTTTTGTTCCGTCTCCTGTGTCCTTTGTTCTCCGCGTTCCGAAGAATCTCAAGAGGCCACGATGGATTCGGTGATAAAGTGTCCTGAACCAGGTTAGTGAAGCGGTTTCCAATGTCCAAGAGTGCACTTTTGTCATAGGTGATCAGTGCCGACGTTATGTGTGTAAAAATAGAAATCAAAAGTAAGTAAAAAAGTAAATAAAAGCATAGTCTAAGCGGAGCGGCCCGGACGGCAGCCGAACATAGCAGCGCAGTCCGTGTCGGCCACAACACCTCGAGCACTACCACACTGAGCACAGGTGCCCTACAAGGCTGTGTGCTCAGCCCGCTGCTCTTCATGTTGCTGACCCACGACTGCACTGCCAAGTTCAGCTCCAACCACATCATCAAGTTTGCTGATGACACAACAGTGGTAGGTCTCATCAGCAACAATGATGAAACGCACTACAGAGAGGAAGTGGCACAGCTGGCTGAATGGTGTGGCGCTAACAATCTGTCCCTCAATGTGGAGAAGACAAAGGAGGTTGTGTTGGACTTCAGGAGGAGGAACTCCACTGACCACACCCCACTGACCATTGACAGCTCGAGTGTGGAGAGAGTCAGCAGCACTAAATTCCTGGGGGTGCACATCACGGAGGATCTCACCTGGACCACCAACACC
>CM041812.1:32327129-32364629 GCA_023376895.1 Aspiorhynchus laticeps
GAAATGTGATCTTCTACCATCTCCTACAGGCAAACAGTTCATTTGAATCTCATGCAATTACTATTTACCCACCCTACTAAAATCCACTTTGTAGTTGTGTATCGTCCCCCAGGTCAACTGGTAACTTCTTGGAGGAGTTGGTGTGTTACTGTCAAACTTTCCTGAGGATGGTACTCCTCTGGTACTGCTCGGTGACTTCAACATCCACCTAGAAAAACCCCAGGCTAACTGACTTCAACACTCTTCTCACTTCATTTGACTCAAACGAGTGTCTACTACGGCTACTCACAAATCAGGTAACCGACTGGACCCTCATCTACACACGCTACTGCTCCACTGACAACACATTAGTAACTCCGCTGCACACCTCAGACCACTTCCTCATCACTTCTAACCTCACACTATCTCCTGACATAGCACACGCTCCTCCGCAGGTCACCTTTCGGCGTAACCTACGCTCACCCTCTCCCTCTTCGCCTATCCTCAATGGTTTCATCCGCACTACCTTCACCTCTCAGTTTTCAGCACTCGACACAAACAGTGCTACTGACACTCTTTGCTTCACTCTAACATCTTGCTTAGACAACTTTTGCCCCTTTCATCCAGACCAGCACACGCTACCCCCTCTGCCCCCTGGTTGTCCAATGTTCTCCGTGAACATCGTGCTAAACTAAGGGCTGCAGAGAGGAAATGGCACAAATCCAAAAACTCTACCGACCTTAGTGTGTATCAGTCACACCTCTCTTCCTTCTCTGCAAATGTCTCCACTGCTAAAATGACATACTACCACAACAACATTAACAACTGTTCCGACTCTCGCGCACTCTTCAAAACTTTCTCTTCTCTGTCCTCTTCCCCCTCCTCCTTCATTAACTCTTACAGCTGATGACTTTGCAACTTTCTTCACAAATAAAACAAAAAGAACACAGAACAACATTTGGACAACAACCAATCTGGCTTCAGAAGTGGCCACTCAACTGATACTGGCCTACTCTCGGTTACAGAGGCCCTGACTGGCAAGAGCAGCTTCCAAATCCTCTGTACTCATCTTGCTGGATCTGTCTGCTGCCTTTGACACAGTTAACCACCAGATCTTCATGTCCATCCTCAGAAAGATGGGCATCTCAGGAACCGCCCTCCTGTGGTTCGAGTCTTACCTCTCAGATAGGTCCTTCAGGGTGTCTTGGAGGGGTGAGGTTTCAAAGTCACAACTTCTTGCTACTGGAGTTCCTCAAGGCTCAGTGCTTGGACCACTTCTCTTCTCCATCTACATGTCGGCATTAGGATCGGTCATTCAGACGCCATGGCTTTTCCTACCACTGCTATGCTGATGACACTCAACTCTACTTCTCATTCCAACCAGATGATCCGACGGTAACTGTTCGCATTGCAGCCTGTCTGAGTGACATTTCTAGCTGGATGATGGACCATCACCTTCAGCTCAATCTTGCTAAGACAGAACTGCTCGTGTTCTCTGCCAACCCATCACTTCACCACAACTTCTCTATACAGCTGGGTTCGTCAACCATAACTCCTTCCAGGACAGCCAGGAACCTTGGAGTTGTGATCGATGATCAGTTAAGCTTCACAGACCATATTGCTACAACGGCCCGGTCCTGCAGATTTGCCTTATACAACATTAGGAAGATTAGGCCCTTCCTGTCAGAGCAAGCTGCACAACTCCTTGTCCAAGCTCTTGTTCTCTCCAGATTGGACTATTGTAATGCTCTCTTGGCGGGCCTTCCCACATGTACTATCAACCCTCTGCAACTGATCCAGAATGCAGCAGCCAGAGTGGTCTTTAATGAGCCGAAAAAAAGCTCACGTTACCCCTCTCTTCATCAGGTTACACTGGCTACCAATAGCCACTCGCATCAAATTCAAGGTACTGATGTTTTCCTACAAGACCACAACTGGCACTGCACCAATATACCTAAACTTGCTAGTTCAAACTTATGCGCCCTCCAGAAGCTTGCATTCTGCAAGTGAACGACGCCTTGTGATGCCATCCCAAAGAGGTACCAAATCACTCTCACGGACCTTTTCCTGGACTGTGCCCAGCTGGTGGAATGACCTCCCGATCTCAATTCGAACAGCTGAGTCTTTAGCCATTTTCAAAAAACATCTAAAGACACATCTTTTTCGCCAGCAAAAAAAAATAAAAATATCCTAGCTACGTGTACTGTGCTAGACTAACTGAGACTTGTCATGGCACTTGTATACTGTTGCTCTCTCGATGGTCTGATTGCTTCTATTGTTCTCCTCATTTGTACGTCGCTTTGGATAAAAGCGTCTGCTAAATGATTAAATGTAAATGTAAATTTATATAAGCATTATTACAGTCACTGTTGCTCACAATTGGTATCATCACCTCCTGCAGTACATCGGGAAGCTCGGTGTCTGTGACACAGATCAGAGGACAGATTTTATGGCTTTTAATTCTAGGTAAATTATTGAGGATTACAGTATTGTTTACAGTATTCAGTTAACTGGCAAGCAAATGTTCAGCCACCTTCAGATTGTAGTTTGCCCCATCCAGTGACCCAGCTCTCTGTACCTGCAGCAAATATACTATTAGCAGTGGCCAGACAGACCGGCCTAATGTTATGGTGGACTGCTACAGCTCATTCAGGGCAGGGTCTATGCTAATGCAGCAGTGTCCCTAACAGTTGTGGGCTGGGCTTCCAGAAATCTAGAACAGTGTGTTTGGAGAGACTGTTTATGATTTATGGGGATTATTAAAACAAAGAGAGGGTGGATTTTTACCATTATAGGCTTTTTTTCACACTGTGGACACACATCTGTGTTCAAACACCTTATAAAAGTGAATTTTTCATAATAGGTCCCCTTTAAATGGACAGATTCAATTAGTCACAAGTAAAACTTAAGACATGTGAATTGTAAAATGTGTGCATCCTTTCACTAATTATTTGTCACTAACCTCAAGATAAGAATATATTCTATCTTGTTCAAAACATACAAAGGATTTCATATATTTTTCTGTTGATTTTTACATATTTTATTTAACAATACTTTTGATGTAGAGAAAGGCAGACAATCTGAGGGAAATAACAATAAAGGCAAAGAGATACAAATATTTCAGCTACTGATGAAGATAAAATGTAGAAGAGTTTAACCAGGATTAACACAAGAATAAACACATCAACATTCATAGATGCAACATTTTCTCTCAAAACTATCATCCAGTAACCCAAAATGTTAGACACTCATTTATTATCAGTTTATAAACTAACAGATTGAACTGGAGTGGCTTGCCTTTTGAATAATCATTAAAACACATGAAAATTAGCTTGATACTATGATTCAATTTAATCTCTTATTATTTTCAGATCTACAGAAAGTGCCTGACATTGATTTTACATTATCTTCTTCATTTTCATAGATTCGTCAATTGTTCTCTATGTATTTGTTTATTTCCCACCAAAGAATTGTTACAGATTAACTTTTGTTAGACCAGCTTTCAGATAACTCATAGACTTTTTATTTGCTGCTTCAGCTTCAGCGATTCTCTTCATCTCCTCCAGCTCTCGCACCCAGTCTTCTTTCCCAGCCTCCCTCACTCTGGGATGAAGAAGTCGAGATGCTGAAGTGTGAAGGCAGAGTCTGGTTTTAATGCGATCTGAGACAGATGTTTGATGGTCTTGTATGCATTGGACAAAAGAACTAACTTTTGGTCCTCAATCGCCTGCAGATCTTTGTCAAGATGATCCATTATAACTGAAAACCACTTCGTTTGTTCTTGAGCTTTTTCATACATCTTTTTCAAATCATCAAACACAATTATAAGACTTGAGGTCTTGATGGAGTATTTATTGCTTCCTTTGACATGTTTGCTGTGGTGACACTTCCCTGTGCAGACGGTGCAGTAACCGTTTTTCATGACTTTACATTTGCTCGGATTAGGAACCAACCAGCAGTTAAACTCATGGCAGTTTTCCTTACAGACAGTGCAGGTCGTCGCCTTCCTGTGTTTCCATGACTTGCTTTCAATGGGAGCCATAACTTTGACAGTCTTTCTAATCTCAAACATGAAGTTTTTGCACTGTTCAATCTGTTCCTTGTTTTGTCTCATTGCCTCCTGAATCTGAAGTTTTTCAGCCTTTTTCAGCTCTTTCTCTTGAATTTGCAGCTGTATGTTGCTGATAAACGCTTCAAGCTGAATGCGCTCAATCAGGACATTTGAAGTCAGCTCCAAACTTCTTCTTTCCTTTTCATCCAGAGACTGAAGGAATTTCTCCATCTCTTCAGTGCAGTTTTCCCAGGCGTTTCTTTGAGTACCAGAGAAACGTTTCTCACTGTGACGGGCCTCAGCCTGTCGGTTGTTGAATAAGAAATAAACAGGTTGGCCACTTTTGTCTTGTCTGCAGGGGATTTTAGCTTTATTAATGGCACAGAGGACATTATTGGGTGGCAGACCATCAGAGTGTGTGATTAAAAACATAATGTTGTTCACAATGTCTTTCCCAAATAAAGACAGAATTGAACTGATAATGTAATGCTGTCTGTCAGAGAGACGATTCTTAGACGCTTGAATCACAAAACAAACTGCATCGACTTCACGAACTCCATCATTGCTCTGAAACAGCATGGCTAAATTCTCAGCAACTTCCATATCTTTGTCCAGTCCTCTAGTGTCTCCGTAGCCTGGAGTATCAATGATGGTGAGAGACATGGGACTCTCTTCAGGAAAGACGTCATACATTGTTATTTCAGAGGTTTGTGATTCTGATTGATCTTCAGCTGCTGCTTCTGTGATTTCATACCATATTTCATTTTCAAACTTCACACCCAGTAAATAGTTGACCATGGTGTTGACGATGGTGGTCTTACCAGCACCAGTCTCTCCCGCCAGCAGAACAATTTTGTTTTGTTTAATGGAGTCTTTTTTCCCATAAGTCCATTTTCTGACTCTCCCATTATCATCAATCACTTTCCTCTCTGTATGTAAATGGATTCTTTTTGGAGGACATCGATGAATCAGTGTTGTGCTGCCTGGTGAAAGACGTTGCTGTCTGTAAAATATAAAGGTAAATGTTTCTCAGAATATTTATGTAGCAAGAATTTTAGACATAACAGTAGCCATTGATATACAGACTTTGTGTTACATACTGTACACTTTTCAACATGAACAAATTCATGTAATAAAATATTTTAGGAAGACAATCCAAGTACAGATATTATTTGAAAAAAAAAAACATTCGTAGCCAGCTAACACACAATGTACCAGTTACATATTTTATTGATACTTATTTTCATTTCATGACTTATTAATTTGAACCAAAAAAATCAGAAGTAGGCACACCACAGTTCCAGAGATAGAAAAATATTTATGTTCTCACCACAGGTGACGTTTTGAGCTTAGACGCTCTTCGTCAGACAATTAACACATACATGACTCTGCCCTTATATACACAACACAACATTTTTTTAGAGCGGCCTTTTATTGTGGCCAGCCTAAGGCACACCTGTGCAATAATCATGCTGTCTAATCAGCATCTTGATATGCCACACCTGTGAGGTGGATGGATTATCTCGGTAAAGGAGAAGTGCTGTATCTTACTAATAAAATTGAGTGAAATTAACTATTTTGAATAAGTTAGTTGACTTTACCAAGTTTAACCAAGTAATCTCAGTTTTTTTTAGCACAGAAAGTTATTCAACTAAATAGATTTACCTAAAATAAGTATCTTTAAAGTTTTCGAGTGGTCATGTGCAGTTCCGCCAATAGTCGATCTGCAGTGTAATGCTATTCTGACGGGAGACTAACAGGAGAATCACATGTGAGAGTCAGCTCATGTTTGTCATTTTTTAATCACTCAGTTTTTTCTTATCACTTATAATTGCTTATTATAAATCAATAGATCGTGTAATAATCAGATTAAATATGGAAGCAATGCACAGCAACATTGGATGTTTTTTAATCAAATTATAGGATTGTGTTGGATTGTGCTAATCAAAATCAACGGTCTTGCGTCATTGATCTTTGGTGGCATGTTTTCAATCAATTAAGTTTTGGTTTTTTTCATAAGGTGCACTAAGCGAACTTTGCCAAATGATGTTAATATTTGAAAGCGCTCACTTCTCCATATCATTATTAGACACGCCCCTTACTGCTGATTGGCTGCATGTGGGACTCGGTCCGACCCTGTGGTCAAAAGCATTTTTCAAATATTGCTTAACGCACCATTAATGTCTTTACTTAATGATTTTAGTTCAACTTCCTTGATAATTTTAAGTCAATCAGTTTCCTAATATTTTCCTAGCAATGTGAACAGTAATAATAAGTTAGTATATGGCGTTATTTTACTGCCAAATGTCGAGAGCGCATTTTTGTAGCGCGAAAGTAGATTATTATAATGTGCGAGCGCGAATCTCCCGCTCGCACGTGGATTTGCTTTGCTCTCGCATAGTGATGTTACATTCATGAACGAATCGTTCTTTTTGAACTAATCTTTTAGGTGAATGAATCGTTCTCGTTCACACAATCCATTGACTCATATTTCTCGATCACTGAAATTCCTCCGTCCACAGCAGTGCGGCGCTGTTACTGTTTCATCCTTTCAAAGATTGACTAAACATCGAGCCAATAGCATTCGAGTATGAGATGTGACGGAGCATGTGATTTGTTGAATGTAGTGAACGAATACGCCCTTCACTGAACGAGTTGCTTGCTTTTGAGTCTGAACGAGAGAGAGATCTCGTTCGTGAACGAGTTGAATGAGCTGGTACATCTCGTTTGTGAATGTAAAGAACCAGTTATTGAACGATAATGATGGCGAACAGGTAGAGCTCGGCTCGTGCAGTTTGGCATATTTGCGGCAAAGAAAAAAATTTACATTTTACCATTGTAATGAAACTGACCCACTACTTGTTTTAGACTTAGTTGTATATATGACTTGACTTATTTACTTTACTGTTTTTGTACTGTTTTGTGGTATTTTGCACTTTGAACAACTGTTTTTATTTACAGTTTACTTACACTACTGTACAGAGTAGGCTACTGAACGAGTAACAGAGAGATCTTGAGAATTGTTCAAAGTGCAAAATATTCCACAAAACTAAGTCTAAAACACCTGGGTCAGTTTTCATTACAATAGTAAAGTGTATATTTCTTTATTTGCTGCAAATATGCCAAACTAACGTTACACGAGCCGAGCTCTACCTGTGTGGCATCCTTCATTCAACAACTGGTTCTTTTCATTCACGAACGGTTGTTACTGAACGAACACGCCCATCACTGACCGAGGTGCTGTTTTGAGTCTGAACGAGAGAGAGATCTCATACGTGAACGAATTGTACGAACTGGTACATGTCGTTCGTGAATGAATGTGTACCGGTAGGTCGGTCATTTGAGTCAGTCTCGTTCAGCAATCAGCAGAAAGCGGATGCAAAGCGCAGTTACTGTGTACATACACTTGTTTATATATTAATATTTAACATACAAAACATAACTCCACGACACATTTAACATAATTCCATATTTATGAATGTGTAAATGTCTGACCAAACAATTAAAAATGTTAATTATGCAAGAAAACCTTATGTTTTGGTCATCTGAACCACTTATTTAGACTTGTTTATTTAATGAGTAGATTAGGCACACATTTTAATAAAGCCAAATAATTTTTTTGTAACCAGTAAATACAGTCCGTTCGTTGACTTAAAACAAAATAACACATAAGACAATCTTTTTCGCCACCTGCTGGCGTATTTATGTAATATGAAGAAATGGTCACTGAACGAATCATTTTGGTGAACGAACTGAAAATGAAGGAATCTCTTTGAAATAATCAAAATTTCCATCACTACTCTCGCACAAAACCGGACGCGCGCTCTCGGATATACGCTGCTCTCGCACAGAGAGAGTGCGCGCACTTAAAACGTGTCTCTCCTCTCGCTCAAGTGTGCGTGTGCGCGCTCAAACTTTGTCCTGTGCACTCGCACATCTCTCCGTGCTCTTGCGCTAGATATTACGATATTGATGCACACTAACCAAAACACATCGCTCGATCGCACACACACACTTAAGAGAGAGAGAGAGGTCGGAGATCGCAGATTGTGCTGCACACACACATAAATGTATAACTATATTTCTGTTTCTGTATTGTGTACCACGGACTGTTCAGTCTGCCCCTGATGCTTGTGTTAGGACTTTCTGTAATATGGTCAAAGGAAAAAGCCAAATATTAGATATTTGTACACTGCGTATTGTACAGGCTCAGATGTTAAGCGACTAAGTCAGTGAGCACCTTTATATTAACAACCCTGCTTTTCATCAGTGTTAAATATAATACTAACATTGGGCGAAGTCATAAAACCAATATTATGTGTGAATTTAAATAGAAACCTATAAAAACCACTATACAGTACACTTCATCTAATGATATGTTTCAGAAATCACAATGCTCACACACACATTCAGAAGCACTACACTGTGTCTATTATTAATAAAACAGCTTTGTTACTAAATTGCTTCATTATATGTAACTGGTTAAAATAACCATCATTTTTACCATTACGGTCAAATATTGCACTACAAACATCATCAACTGCTTTAGCTAACTTGTTAATGCCAAGTGACCATGGTATAGCCATGGATTATCCCTTACATAATTTATATAGAAAACACATAAATTTCAACTCACTCAATATTCATGGTTATTGCTGGATTGAATGTGTCAAACTTGCCAGAAGACCTTCAGTGTTACTCTTGTTGTGGAAAAATACTTTCCAACTTTGTGTCGAGGTGGAATAAAACTCAGAGAGAGCAATGCTATCAGAAAAGTAGGACGTTTATTCTTGCAAGAAGTTTGTCTGACATACAGAGATTCTGCAGTGAGAAGACAAAAACCTCTATACCACTGTGGGGTTTATATAAAGATATTCTCCCCTCCCCCTCATCTAGCACCTCTACAGATGCTGCATATGATTTCTCAGAACTAATACAGCAACCACAGGATGTCTCGAAATCATGCAAACAAGTTCTAACCAGCTTGAGGATCCGTTGAAGGGGAAGACAATCCATGTATATTGAATGTAATAGTAGGAAAACAAAAACACAAAAAAATCCTCATAAATGGACATTTCCTTCACACTCTCCAGTCTGCTTACAGCAAAACAATGAATTTATTTGTAAAACACTGTAATTTGAATTTATGTGTAACCGGGTGGTAAATAGGATAAAAGCTATTTTCTCTCGTTGCATGTTTAAACCCATTATTTCATTGTTATTTGCTGTGTTCTGTAAATTACAAAGTCAAAAGAAACAGTGAATATCTGTATTTTCCTGGAGTCATCAGTAGTTGTGTGTGTTACGTACTGTATGGGGAAATGCGCATGCCCACTTGTTCTCGGACATTTTGTGTGATTTGCAGTGAGCAGTACCAGAGAGACGCACACTCTCTCTGAACTGTGGTAAATTTAAAGGGATAGCTCACCCAAAAATGAAAATTCTGTCATCATTTACTCACCCTCAAGTAGTTCCAAACCAGTATGAATGTCTTTGTTCTTCTGAACACAAAGGAAGATATTCTGAAGAATGTGGGAAACAGAGCAGTTCTGGGGCACCATTGACTTCCATAGTATTTTCTTTTCCTACTATGGAAGTCAATGGTGCCTCAAAACAGCCTGGTTACAAACTTTCTTTAAAATATCTTCCTTTGTGTTCAGCAGAACAAAGATATTCATACAGGTTTGGATCTACTTGAGGGTGAGTAAATGATGACAGAATTTTCATTTTTGGGTAAACTATCCCTTTAAGACCATTTATTGTAAATATGATATTTCCTGCTAATATTGTTGTGAAATATAATTTCTGGATATATATTTTGTTGTGTTGCTCCCGAGAGCTGTCATATTTGTAAAGTTATATCATATATAATGTCCGATGGTATGACACCACACCATGTGGTGTAGGCCTGTTCATGTTTGCTTTTGCAAAACGTCATGCACTTCATTTTGCAAATGTTTCATGTGTGTTTTCATGTGACACTTTATGTGATTATCTACAGTGTATAGCATAATATTGGGAATTTCAGCCTTCGTGAAGTGAACATGAGGTGTAAAGTAGGAGCTCATCGTTATGTGTTATTTTCTCTTCTTTTTCACAAGTAATGTGCAAGCGGGTAATGTAACAATGTACTTATGATGCTTTGCTTCTTTTATACAGTATTCCCACTGCTATATTATGCCATATTCAGGGCCGCATTAAGATCTCACTGGGTCTATGACTTACTGCATCACAATATATGAAGCTTTAAATAGGACTTTTATCTTATCAAAATTTTTGATGCATTGAAATTTCATAATTCTTGTAACCAATTTAAATATCACAAACATAAATAAATATTAAGTAAAAACAAGCTTATACTTAAGACAAGTAAACAGTCACGAATTACAATAGAACAAAGAAATCAACCTACTTGAAACACTTAAAGCACTGAATAAGAAATATTATATTGTATACAATAAATGTACAAATAAACTGAATAGTCTTCACTGCATACATTTAATTTAAATTAATTCTTATTTATTTTACAAAAGTGATTCGGTCAATGACAGTGAGTGATTTTCTTTCTAATGTTTGACACAAATGGCAACAGTAGCTATATTAGGCTGCTTTAGAGGAATAGTTCACCCAAAAATTTGAGTTCTATCGTTGTTCTAAACCTGTACGAGTTTCCTTTTGCTTTTGAATGCAAAAGTATATATTTGGAACAATACTGGTGGTAACCAAACAGTTGCCGGGACCCCAGGACTTCCATAGTACGAAAAAAATAAAATACATTGTAGTCAGTGGGGACCAGAAACTTTCTGGTTACAAAAATTCTTCAAAATATCTTCTTTTATGTTGAGGAGAACAAAGAAATTTAACAGATTTACAACAACTTGAGGCTGAGTAAATGATGACAGTATTTTCATTTTTGAGTGAAATATCCCTTTAAAATCTCATCATATAATGGCAGGATCTCATATAGCCTACTACTACACACAGGGCTCGAAATTGCGACCATTTTGGTCGCATATGCTCCCGAAATGTAATCTGTGCGACTCCAAAATATATTTGGGAGCATTTGTGCGAGTGCAAATAATTGTTGTGGTGCGACCTCTACAGTTCTCTGCTAAACGTTCGCAAATTACTGCACATGTGCCACGTGACAGGGAGCTAACTTGGAACTAGGGGTGTGCGATATAATGATTTTTGATCGTGGACGATAAAAATGTCTCCACGATCTAATTTGAAGAAATATTGTAGTATCGTGCTACAGCGCTCATTCTTTCAGTTGCAGTTCTGGTGCCGCGCCGTCTGTACTGTACAACGCCACATCCATTCAGTGTTAACTCAGCGGTAGAGTTACACCCACGAAACACTGCACTTATTCACAATCACAAAAGTACATTATTTGCGTGTTTTAAAGCCTTGCCGGTTAAGCTTTTCATTCACGCGCTGGTCTGACTTGCGCTTTTTCTGAGCCCGTGCACCTGAAGCGCGCGAACTGAAAAGCCTGTCTAACAGCGCCTGATTACTGAACTAAGTTATCTTTTGAGCTAATACTGTCAAAACACACAAGGTTTACATATAGACTCAGTTAGTTATGTCTAAAATAAAAGTAAACCGCTGAGAGGAACGGATGCGTGCCTGTATATTAGATGCGTGCAGCTCTTAAAGGGACAGAACTAAACATGCAGCCGACTGTCATTAAAGGGATAGTTCACCCTAAAATTTAATTTGTCATTATTTACTCACTCACATGTTGTCCCAAGCCTGTATTAATTTCTTTCATTTGCTGAACACAAAAGAAGATATTTTTAAGAATGTGGGTAACCAAACAGTTGCTGGTCCACTTGATTGTAGGATATTTTTTTTTTACTATGGAAGTCACTGTGGACCAGCAACTGTTTAAATAGCATTTATGTTCAGCAGCAGAAAGAAACTCAGGTTTAAAACTAATTTTGAGTGAGTAAATGATGGTATTACTATAAAACACTGACAGAATCGACAGACAGATGACAATTTTTATTATTTAATGTTAAAACAACAAAACACAAAGAGAAAGAAATAACTAACTACTCTTGACTGAAAAAATAATAGTTACTTTAATAGGAATCAATCTAGATATATTTATATTTATGCATTTAGCAGACGCTTTTATCCAAAGCGACTTGCATTGCATTCAAGTTACAGTTTTACATTTTATCAGCTCTTGCTTTCCCTGGGAATCGAACCCATGATCTTGGCGTTGCTAGCGCCATGCTCTACCATTTGAGCTACAGGAAAGCTATATAGTGATTTATTTTTATATTTGTTCACTCAATTTCTTGAATGCTCCTGCTAAATATGCCTGTTGTACCTGAAAATTAAACACGATTTATTTTTTTTCATTTGTATATTATGTGTATTTGTAATGTGTATCTTTGTTCTTATTTTTTAATAACAAAGATAAAATAATGACAAAGATTTTTATCTTCACCCACTTTGGCCTAAATATACACCATTCTTTTTTATATTCTGTTACCTTGAAAGGTTTTGTCTTTATAATAGGGAAATTAGTCTGGCCATACCACTCAGACAAAATAGTAAAACTAACATGACAAAGAATCGTGATAAAATCATGAAATATTGATATATTTTTGCCATATCGCCCACCCCTACTTGGAACTGACCGGTTTTGTGACCGCACTTGCACAAACTGCATTGAAATCATTTTCCAAAATTTCATTTGTGTGGAAATATTGCCAAGTGTGTAAACAGCCATTAACGCTGAAGACGGACACAAAGAAAAGAAAATACTGTAGCAGCCTGAGCAAGCTCAACGTTCACTATGCGAAATATGGAAGGGAAATCCTAGATATTGAATTGGGAGTGGGGGTTTATATTAATGTATTTCTGAGGGGAACTGACTGTTTTGAGAAATGTTTAAATTACATTTTCTTCTCATCTTGCCTCTGTATATTGCATGTATAAAAAACAAAGCACTGCAGCTTAAGGATCAGATTCAATTGAAGATTTTTAATCATCAGGAAGGATGTTGCCAGCCCTTCATTTGGCAGTTGTGTTGCTCCTTAATATTCAGTGGGTGCTCCTAAACATTTTTTGGTGCTCCTAACTTCTTGAAGTTGGGAGCACCAGTGCTACCAAATAAAAAAGTTAATTTCGAGCCCTGATTTTTATCTTTAACTATTAATGTGCATTTAAGACACAAATGACTGTGTTGACGAGGAGGCAGGCATTTCAGCACATAACTATTTGTATACTGTAAACCCTGACAAGTTACCAGACCTAAAAAAAAATTAAGGCAACTGATTGCCTTAGTTTTTTTTAGTTAATAAACTTAAAAAAAATTAAGTTTACAGAAGATAAATATTAGTATTACATGCTACATGTATGTTTTGATTACTGTTTAATTAAATGTTTTCATTAAGTCTACTCAGATATAATAAGTTATGACAACTAAATTTTTGATAACTTATGCCATTATATTAAGTTCACAAAACAAACAAAAAAATTAAGTAAATTCAATATGTATGAGTATTATATATATATATATATATATATATATATATATATATATATATATATATATATATATATATATATATTTAAACCGTTCTACTCTGTTTCAGCAGACAGCAAACACTGGTTGTTTATTAATAAATAAAAAGTTATATTATTCAATGACTTTTCCTGTTGTTGTTTTCTTGATTTTGCCATAGTATCAATTTAGTATTGGTGTCGTGATATTTAATTTAGGTATCATGACAACAAATGTGACTACTGTACTTTCTCATATCATGAATGAAGGTGCTTGAAATGTGAAATGTGCTTGTCTACTACTTATTTAAATGAGATAAGTAAGACAAAATCAGAAAAAGCTATTAACAGTTAGTGGAGCCTATACACAATGAAATTGTGGCAAAGACAGGCCTAGTTCAACTACCAGGAAGCTGAAAAATATTCCGAAGACTCTACAAACATGGGAGAGAATTCCTAAAGACATTTTCCATAAAGTCAATGAACTGGAAGTGCAAATAAAGGAAGAAATTCAAGCAATAAAAGATTTGAGATTTTTTGATGAGAATAAGTCGCGTAAAATGTCCACTATTTGCAAACAGAAAAAGAAAGACAGAATGCATTTTTCTAGTTTGAAAATTAGGCGCGCTGCACTGCCTTTATTTGATTGACTTTTTTTAATTTAGAAAAGAGCAGTGCACGTTTTTTTTATTTGTTTTGTTATTAGGCAACCACCGAATCAGCTGTCCTGTCAGCCTAATCAAGATTATAGCGTGAACGCTCGAGAAACTTTGGTTTGGTTTGCTGTTAATTAAACTAATTAACTTTCCTCCAGGCCTGCTGCTTTTTGTTAACATTGTGATAGTTGCGGTTTGTGAAGTCATACAGCTCCAGGTAACCTGCGACAGCCACCAAAAGTTTCTCCAAACGCACAAATTGCTCACTGCCAATAGAAAACAGTTTTAAAAAAGGCACCTCTCACTGCAAAAACATGTTCTGTCTTACTGGCGCCTAACAGAGGCATTGCCTCAGAGACAAGGACAGATATCACCAGGGCCGGCACGTGGCATAGGCGACATAGGCAGTTGCCTAGGGTGCAAAATGACTGGGGGGCGCTGCACTAAAAGTTATTTATTTTTATTTTTTTGGTCGGTAGTTCGCCCTCTTGTGACCATCATGTGCTCTTACACCCATATATTAAGCAAAATAATTTCAGTGCACCACAGTTAACAATTTTAGTACTGATCTATCATCGAACTGATTAAAATAATGTTAGAATAAAATAAAATTGACATCAATGAAAAGTCATAAAATTTGACATGTTGGAATAATTTAAACACTTTCTGTGTCATGACATAATTATAATACATCATCATAATGCATTAATTATGCATGGCACAGGCAGTTAAAATAGTTTTGCCATTTATGTGCTCTTAAAGGAGTAGTTCACTTCTAGAACAAAAATTTACAGATAATGTACTCACCCCCTTGTCATTCAAGATGTTCATGTCTTTCTTTCTTCAGTTGTAAAGAAATTGTTTTTTGAGGAAAACATTTTGGGATTTCTCTCCATATAATGGACTTCTATCTATGGTGCCCCCGAGTTTGAACTTCCAAAATGCAGTTTAAATTCTGCTTCAAAGGGCTCTAAACGATCCCAACTGAGGAAGAAGGGTCTTATCTAGCATAACGATTGGTTATTTTCTAAAAAAAAATTACAATTTATATACTTTTTAACCTCAAACGCTCCTCTTGTCTAGCTCTGCTTGAACTCTGTTTTTTCCAGTTCATGACAGGGTATGTCGAAAAACTCATCTCATCCCATCTCATTTTCTCCTCCAACTTCAAAATCGTCCTACATCGCTGCAGAAGTACTGATGTAGGGTTAGTAATTAGACTAACTAGCTAGCTATCTGGCTAACATCTACAAATAAATTACAAAATGTAGCCTTTATTTTGTTGCCTTTGTTGTCTGTTAGACATAGACTGTTAGTCACATTTTTCTTTGTTGTAATAACTACTTGTCACTGTAGGCATAGGTGTGGGTTGATTTCTCTGTTTGGGAGTAGGCTATAACTCATGTCTGGTCTCTTCAATGTTTTAACAGATTCACTCAAAATACCTACAAGGCGCACTTATTTATTATCACAATTTATTTACTACTTTTTTATGCTAATACGTATCAGTATTTATGTTACATTATATTATAGTGAAGTTTAGAATAATCTGCATTTTCTGTTTTTTTTTAGTGGGGGTCTAAAATCTAAAATCTCGCCTAGGGCACCAACAGAGCCTGGGCCAGCCCTGGATATCACATCAAGCAATTGGTGCAAAAAAAATATTACAAAACTCAAGGGTTGAAAAAAATCAAAGTACTTTTATTTAGTTAATTTAGTTTGACATTTTAATTGAATTGTTTGTTAAAAGATAGGCCATTTTTTATATAATAGGCCTTAGGTGTGATATTTTATCCCTAAGCATTTTGTAATTTCTGCTTTGTTAAAGCCTTCCTCGGAAAAGTCATCACTTTTGTCTTTGCATTTCTAGGCTGCTGCAGCACATTGGGTGGAACATCTTTTTTTCCGACCTATGAATGAAGTACAGTGTCACAGATGCAAAGCATAGTAGAATAAAACAAAATTATAAGACGTCGAGTGAGGCTTTCAGTGAGACGAGTGCATGGTGCAAAGTCATATTAAAGAACCCATTGGAACACCATACATAACTGCCACTATCTTGTCTACACTGGATACAGTGTACAGATGCACATTCAATTTCTTACATTTGGTTTAAACTAGGGATGTTCATGTTCACTTTAAACCGTTTAACTGATTGTATTTTTTCTCCGTTCTGTCACCAATGGAGTTTTGGTTCCTTGCCGCTGTCGCCTCTGGCTTGCTTAGTTGGGGACACTTCATTTCCAGCAATATCGTCGACTTGATTGAACAGAATTTTTTTTTTTTTTTTCTGAATTCAACAAGGAAATGCCTTTAACTGAAAATTGAGTGTTTAATCTTGTCATTTTACATTATTGACACTATTTTCCCATTTTGATATTGTGCAGTTGCTTTGTCACAATTTGTATTGTTAAAAGCGCTATATAAATAAAGGTGACTTGACTTGACTTGACTTGACTTGACTTGTATTAATTGGTCAAAATTCTTATCAGTTGGTTAATGGTTACATTTACATTTACATTTAGTCATTTGGCAGACGCTTTTATCCAAAGCGACTTACAATTGGGGAGTACATAAAGCCATTCATCTTGAAGAGGCAATCAGACAGAGGAAGTGCTCGTAACACCAAGTCTCAGTCATTGTTCAAATAAGTACAAGCTAGCAAGGGAAGGAGAGAAAGATAAAGGGAAAGGTATTTTTTTTTTTTTTTTTTTTTTTTGTGAACAAGTTTAGGATGAAGTCAAGTAGTGCCGAAAGAGATGAGTTTTCAGTTGTTGCTTGAAGATTGACAGGGATCCAGCAATCCGGATAGGGGTGGGAAGATTATTCCACCATCCAGGAACGGTGAATGAGAATGTTCTGGAGAGTGATTTTGAGCCTCTCTGTGATGGTACCACAAGGTTAAAGTGAACATCTCTAGTTTAAACAGTCCATTTACGTCTCTGAACAGATTTTAGAAGGATCCCGTCAGGAATAAGTGGATTGTTTATTTTAATGACATCCTGGATCCTGCTTGAGATTTTTTGTTCAGAGAATCTTGTTCTGTAAATGAGGCACAATGTAATGGAGAGTTTGCAAAGAAACATTTGTTGAAAGATGAAGCACACTGGGGAAAAAAAATAATTTGGCCTAAAATACAGCATAATAAAATGTAGCTGATTCAATTATTTTTTATTTAGTTTTTCATTTTACTAAAAAAAGTGGTTTTGATATATTTTCTTTGTGATTTGAACAAGCCTATGTCAATTATTTAAAGCCAATTAGAAAATATGTTGTTGTTTCGTGGTCATTTTGGGCATAGTCATCAGTTCAAATGTATTCATCCTGGCTGCCCTAGTAATTTTAAAACTTGGAATGCACTTATGACTCTGTAACGCGGAGTCAGCAGATTGAGGATCCATGTGCAGTTTATTGAACACCAGAACAATAAATACAAACAGCCGTAAAGGCGAGATGAGGGCGTTAACAGTACAGGCTAAGATCGGGGCAGGCGGCAAAAATTCACAGTCCATTAAACAGATATGGGACAGGGCAGGCGGCATAGAATCACGGTCCAGTAAACAGATATGGGTCAGGGCAGGCGGCAGAGAATCCAGAAACGAGAAACAGTCCAGGTCACAACAGAATAAACAATCCACAATGTAAACGCTCAGAAATGATCACCTAGGCAAACCAAGACTTCGCAGGGATGAATGTGTGTGGTTGTGCTTTTATGGAGGGAGTGTAATGATTAGCAGGTGTGTGTGCAATCAGTCCCAGGTATGTGGGCTGATGGGAATTGGAGTCCAAATGCGAACCAGTCAATATTCTGGTGAGGGTTCCCTCTGATGGTGCGGAGGAGGCGGTACGGGAGCCTCATTTGTAACAGAGCCCCCCCCCCCGCGAGCGGCTCCTGACGCGAGGAAGCTGTCGACGCCGGTGTCTACCACGTGGGCGAGGGGCCGGTTTCTCCGGATGCGTCCTATGAAACTCCTCGATGAGAGAGGGGTCGAGGATGTCCTCTGATGCGACCCAGGACCGCTCCTCCGGGCCGTACCCCTCCCAGTCAACCAAATACTGGAGTACTCTACCCCGGCGCCTGGAATCGAGCAGTTCTCGAACTTGGTATGCCTCCTCGCCGTCGACCACGATGGGTGGGGGGTTATGGACTTCGGCTCCCTCCTCGGCTCTCCTCTCGGACCATCAGCAGGTTTCAACAGAGACACATGAAATGTGGGAGAAATACGGTAATTAGCAGGCAAGTCTAAACGAAATGAAACTGGTGTAATTTGTCTTAGAATTTGGAAAGGACCCACATACCTAGGACTGAGCTTTCTGCATGGAAGTCTGAGACGTAGATCTCTGGTAGACACCCAGACCCATTGTCCAGGGACGTATTGAGGTTGAGGGCGACGATGACGATTGGCTTGTTCCTCCTGTCTTCTTACCGCCCGTTGCAGATGTGTGTGTGCCCGGTTCCAAGTCTCTTCACTTCGTTGGAGCCATTCGGTGACAGAGGGAAGATTGGATGGTTCCCCTGACCAGGGAAACAGAGGTGGTTGATAGCCCAGGATGCATTTGAAGGGAGTTAAGCCGGTTGCTGGTTTCTGAAGGGAATTTTGTGCGTACTCAGCCCACATGAGGTACTTGCTCCAATCTGCCTGGTTCTGTTGACAGTATGTTCTTAGGAAACGAGTCAGTTCTTGGTTTAAGCGTTCAGTCTGTCCATTGGATTGAGGGTGGTAACCAGAAGTAAGGCTGATATTTACATTAAGTTGTCTGAAGAATGAAGACCAGACTCTAGAGGTGAACTGAGGGCCACGGTCTGATACAATGTCCTCTGGAAGACCATAGAAGCGGAAAACATTATTGCACAGGATTTCCGCTGTCTCAAATGCCGTGGGGAGCTTTGGCAGGGGAATCAAGCGACATGCTTTGGAGAATCGATCAATTACAGTTAATACAGTGGTGTTACCTTGAGAAAGGGGGAGATCTGTGACAAAGTCGATGGCTATATGGGACTAGGGGCGTTGGGGAATGGGTAGTGGCTGAAGTAAACCTGCGGGTAGTTGTCGTGGAGATTTGGATGTATTGCAAGCGGCACAGGCATTTACAAAGGTGATTGTGTCCGTGGACATGGCAGACCACCAAAATCGGTTCTTTAGGAGTTGTATGGTAGCATTTATACCAGGGTGACCTGAGCTGAGAGAGTTGTGTACCTGATGCAAGAGATTAGGCCGGAGAGATTCAGGAACATAAGTGAGTTCAGGTGGACAATTTGGTGGAGGAGGATTCTGCCTGTTAATCTGCTCAATTTCAGTCATGACGTCCCACTGTACTGGTGCAATGAGCAAAGTTTCTGGGATAATGTTCTCCTCGATCTCGGGGTGATTAATTTGATCTGTCTGTCTGGATAGAGCATCGGCCTTGATATTCTTGGTGCCTGGTCGGTACGTGACTGTGAAATTGAATCTGGTAAAGAACATTGCCCAACTTGCCTGCCTAGGGTTCAGTCGTTTGGCAGAACGTAAATATTCCAAGTTCTTATGGTCAGTCAAAACAGTGAACGGATGTTGGGCTCCCTCTAGCCAATGACGCCATTCTTCCAGGGCTGCCTTCATGGCTAGCAGTTCGCGATTACCTACATCGTAGTTCCGTTTGGCTGAGGATAGTTTCCTTGAATAAAAGGCACACGGGAACATCTTGGCTGGAGTACCCTGACGTTGTGACAATATTGCTCCGATACCCGTGCTAGAAGCGTCAACCTCCACAATGAAAGGGGTCCTGGGGTCCTGGGGTCTGGATGATGAAGTATTGGTGCAGATGTGAATCTTGTCTTGAGTTCTTGCAAAGCTAGTAGAGCTTCAGGGTTCCAGGAGAGACGGGAGGTGGAGCGTTTTGTCATGGCGGTTAAAGGGGCAGCGACTGCGCTGAAATTTCTAATGAAACGTCTATAGAAGTTGGCGAATCCTAGAAATCGCTGTAATTCCTTGACTGTGTGAGGTTGGGGCCACTCTAGTACTGCTCTGACCTTGTTCTCATCCATGGCTACGCCCTCCTGACTGATGATATAGCCAAGGAATGAGGTGGAAGTCTGATGAAACTCACATTTCTCAGCCTTAGCATATAGCTGATACTGAATTAGGCGCTTTAGTACAGATCTTACGTGTTGGCGGTGTTCTTCTAGAGAGTTAGAATAAATCAGAATATCATCAATGTATATGATTACCCACTGGTCTAGCATGTCACGGAACACATCATTGATGAAAGATTGGAAAACTGAGGGACTGTTGGACAGGCCGAACGGCATAACTAAGTATTCATAGTGGCCAGTGGAAGTAGAGAAGGCCGTCTTCCATTCATCTCCATCCCTGATTCGGATTAAATTATAGGCACAACGTAAGTCTAGCTTTGTGAAGTACTTGTATTCGGTGGGTAAACCTGCAATGTCGGGATTCTGTTCAATGAGGGTGATTGACTGTATTGGAAGTGGAGCGATGGGAGTAAGACAGTGCTCATAGCAGGTGTTGTCCCAATGAATGATCTGACCATCCCTCCAGGAGATGTGAGGGTTGTGACTGCGTAGCCATGGTAAACCGAGAATTACTGGATTGTTGGGTGAAATGATGATATAGAAACTGATGTTTTCGTGATGCAATGCTCCCATCTGCATGTGAATTTCCTCTGTGAGGTGAGCAATCTTGCCCCTTCCGAGGGGTCGGCCGTCTAGCGCCTCCACTGCCAAACGAGAGTCACAAGGGGTTAATTTCACATTATGCTGTTGAGCGAATTCAGCAGAGATGAAATTACCAGCGGCTCCTGAATCTATCAAGGCATTTGTGAAAATCTTTTTATCACCGCTAGTAAGAGTTATAGGAATTCTGAAACTGGAGATTGATTGACTGAAATGCAAACAGGAACTCACCGATCTTGAATTCGGGTGGAGAGGACGAACGGGGCATGATGTTTTGAGATGGCCGGCCTTTCCACAGTACAGGCAGAGATGATGCTGTAACCGTCGTTCTCGTTCTTCAGGTGTCAAGTGAGTGTATCCAAGTTGCATGGGTTCATTATGGGACACAAAGTCGGGGGTATCGTTGGCCAGAGTACGAACAGGTCGTCTTGATCTTATTAGATTGTCTATCTGGATGGATAATTCAATGAATTTGTTCAAGGTTCTCCCTTCATCACGACATGCCAACTCCGACTGAAGCTCCAGACTCAATCCTTTTCGGAACATTAGTTTCAAAGCATCCTCAGTCCAGTCAGTTTGTGCGGCGAGAGTGCGGAAGGATAATGCGTATTCCGCTGCGGTCTTTCTTCCCTGGTTCAACATGAGGAGTTGCTCACCTGCACTCTTGCCTCCTGCGGGATGCTCGAAAACTTCTCTAAAGCGCTGTAAAAATACCTCGAATGAAGGAAAGGTTGAGCCGTCTGCTCTCCATACAGCGGTTGCCCACTCTAATGCCTTTCCAGTCAGTAACGAACACACAAAGGAAATTTTCCCCAAGTCCGTGGGATACAGCATGGGTTGTTGGGTCACAAAGAGGGAGCATTGTAAAAGGAATCCCTTACATTTAGACGAATCTCCATCAAATCTTTCAGGGAAAGCAAGACGTGGACTTACAGTGGGGTTTTGGCTGGGCATGGTGTTTACCGGAGCGGCCATTTGTGCAGAGGCGGATTGAGGAGCTGCTATGCTTAGATTCTGCAGCGTCGTGACGAGTCCCTCGGTGAGAGAGGTGAGTCGACTGAGCTGGTGCTGGTGCATAGCGAGCATATTAGCTTGGGCCAATAACTCCGTTGACATTTGCATGATGGCTGCTGGATCGCTAGTTGGCGAAGTCTTCTGTAACGCGGAGTCAGCAGATTGAGGATCCATGTGCAGTTTATTGAACACCAGAACAATAAATACAAACAGCCGTAAAGGCGAGATGAGGGCGTTAACAGTACAGGCTAAGATCGGGGCAGGCGGCAAAGATTCACAGTCCATTAAACAGATATGGGTCAGGGCAGGCGGCATAGAATCACGGTCCAGTAAACAGATATGGGTCAGGGCAGGCGGCAGAGAATCCAGAAACGAGAAACAGTCCAGGTCACAACAGAATAAACAATCCACAATGTAAACGCTCAGAAATGATCACCTAGGCAAACCAAGACTTTGCAGGGATGAATGTGTGTGGTGTGCTTTTATGGAGGGAGTGTAATGATTAGCAGGTGTGTGTGCAATCAGTCCCAGGTATGTGGGCTGATGGGAATTGGAGTCCAAATGCGAACCAGTCAATATTCTGGTGAGGGTTCCCTCTGATGGTGCGGAGGAGGCGGTACGAGAGCCTCATTTGTAACAGACACATTTGTCCAGGTATCACACCGATAGCTCTAAGCAACCTGAGCCCGTGGTTTCATTTTCCTGTCACTTATGTTCTTTCTGTAAAATTAGGACAGAATGTGACTATTTTCTACACATAAGTCTGAAACAATTTTCAACACACCTCAAAAATAATGAGACGGTCACCTGTATGTTCAAAGGCTGTGACTATAAATGTAATGTATACAGTAACTTTAAGAATTACAAAAGTCACAAACATAAGCTGCATACATTGATGGATTTTAACGATGGTGTAGTTCAAGAGAGTGTTGCTGAATCTATTGACGCTGATGCTGAACTGACCAGTGTAGAATCTGAGCCTTATGATCCAACCGAATCTGAACCTGCATGTTCTTATGTCAATATATATGCAGATAACAGTCACAGTGATGCAGATGTGGATAATCCAGATGATGAAGTGCTGCAGTTGATGAATTGATGAATTGACGGACACTTTGTCCAGTTTTTACCAGCATGTCACTATTCCCACATGGGGAGATAACACTCTGGACTGTGTGTACACTAACATCCAGGGTGCATACAGAGCTCTTCCTCGCCCCCATCTTGGCCTCTCTGATCACATCTCTATCCTGTTGGCACCAGCTTACCTCCCCCTGTTGAGACGGATCAGGCCAACAAAAAAGACTGTCACTGTGTGGCCTAGTGATGCAGCCTTTGTGCTTCAGGACTGCTTTCAGTCTGGCAGGTCTTTAAAGACGCAGCTATGTGTGAGGGAGAGGAGGACCTAGAGGAATATACTTCCTCCGTCCTTGGTTTCATTTCTAAGTGTGCTGATGATGTTGCTATCACCAGGACAGTAACTTGCTTTCCGAACTAGAAACCCTGGCTGAATGCTGAGGTGAGAGCTCTGCTCTGCTTAGGGCAGGTGAGGCATCAGTGCTGAAAGTGGCGAGGAAAGAACTGACGGCAGGCATCGTGAGGGCTAAAGCCACATACGCTCGGAAAATTCAGGGGCACTTCACCTCCAATGACCCCCGGAGCATGTGGAAGGGCATTAAGTGCATCATGGACTATAACACCAGGGATGCACAATGCCCAGGGGACCCCTCCTTACCAGATGCACTCAACGGGTTCTATGCTCGCTTCGAGGATCCTGACACCCCTCCCCCCTGCACTAGACTTATACCATCATCCGGTGACACGCCTCTCAGTGTGTCCATAAAGGAATTTCACCCTTTTTGTCACCCTTAAAGGAATTAACCCCCGCAAAACTGCAGGCCCCGACAACATCCCAGGGCGGGTACTGAGGGACTGTGCATACCAGCTGTCTGAGGTGTTTACAGACATCTTTAACACTTCACTGTTACTGGCATCTGTCCCTACCTGTTTAAAGACTGCCACCATTGTCCCTGTCCCAATGTGTTCCACAGTGACAGGCCTGAATGACTATCGACCTATAGCTCTGACTCCGGTAGTCATGAAGTGCTTCGAGAGGCTGGTCATGGCCCACATTAAAGATTCCATCGACGTCACTGTGAACCCCCACCAGTATGCCTACAAGAAAAATCGCTCCACGGATGATGCCATCTCATCAGTGGTTCATACAGCCCTCACCCACCTGGAGAGCAGAAACTCCTATGTTCGTCTGCTCTTCCTGGACTTCTCATCGGCCTTCAATACCATCATCCCACAGATCCTGTTGCAGAAGCTCTCCTCCCTTGGTCTGAGTCCCACACTGGGGAACTGGGTCCTGGGACTTCCTGACAAATAGACCTCAGACTGTCAGGATCCACAATACCATCTCCTCCTCCATCACCCTCAGCACTGGCTCAGCACAGGCTGTGTGCTGAGCCCCCTCCTGTTCACTCTGCTGACGTATGACTGCTCGGCGAGACACCCCAACTGCCATATAGTGAAGTTTGCGGATGACACAGCAGTAGTGGGACGCATCATTGACAATGATGAGTCGGAATACAGAGAGGAGGTGGAACATCTGGTGCAGTGGTGCAGAGGTAACAACCTCTGCATCAATGTAAAGAAGACCAAGGAGATGGTGGTGGACTTCAGAAGGGACAGGCGCCCTCTTCCTCCCCTGTACATCGGAGGAGTAGCTGTGGAAGTGGTCTCTAGCTTTAGGTACCTGGGTGTGTATATAACCGAGGACCTCACCTGGAGCGCCAACACTACCCGGTTGGTTAGGAAGGCCCACCAGCGTCTTTACTTCCTCAGGAAGTTGCGGTGAGCTGGACTTGGAAACTCAGTCCTGAGGAGCTTCTATCATCACTGCGCGGTGGAGAGTGTCCTCTGCACCTGTATCACTGTGTGGCATGGCAGCTGCACTGCTGCTGAGAAGAGGGCTCTGCAGAGGGTGGTAAGGGCTGCACAGAGGACCGTAGGGAGCAGGCTACCCACCATCACAGACCTCTACACAGCACGATGTAGGGGGAGGGCCCTCCGCATCATGAAGGATTCCACTCATCCCGCACACGGACTCTTTCAACCCCTCCCCTCAGGCAGGCAGCTGAGGAGCATCCGGAGCAAGACCACCAGGCTCAGAAACAGCTTCTTCCCTGAAGCTGTTAGACTGTTGAACTCTAGACATGCTCTATAGGCACTCCTTTCCCCCTCCCGAATGTGCGCATGCGCGCACACATATACACACACGCAGACTGACCTGTTCTAAAAACACTTTAAGTGTAATACTTCACTCATTATAGGTGCAATATTACGGATTACCTCTGGATTATTTCACCTTGCACATGCGTATTTATGAAGTTGCCTTAACTGATTGCCTTAGTTTTTTTTTTAGTTAATAAATATATTATTTTTACAATATATATTTTTACAATACAATATATATTTTAAGGGTGTTACAGTACTAAGATCATTTGACTTCCCTTCAATTAACTTTTTTCCTGGACTCCATACAGTTTGCTCCATCATCATGAGGGTGTGACACACTCTGATATCCATGTTGTGCTGATTTGCATCAATAATCATGTTCACCTTGTAGCTGTATTTGTTTATTTGAAAGTTATTTTTGTCTTCTAACTTGAAATTTATCACAATGAAAGAGAAACAGTGCATGTAACTCACCACCCAGGTAGCCAAAAATGGTTTGGCCCGATAATGGCCCAGATCTGGCAGGCCGGAAGAAATAACTCGGCCCGGCTGCGGTTGTCAGACTCGGCATGGACATGGGATGAATGACGCCCCAGAATCGGCCCAAATACACTGGCCCGAGTCCGGCTGCCAGAACTACCGGCATTGGGCCACAATCATGCCGACAAGAAATGAAACATTTAGCCAGTACTGGCCCGAGTCTGGGTACGAGCCAACACCACCGGCATTGGGCCACAATCATGCCAACCAAAATGGTACACTTAGCCGGCAATTTTCCGACACTGGGTACTGAAACTGAGCCGACACTGAGTCACAATCATGCCGACACCTAGCCGGTACTAGTCTCATTCGCTAAATTAAAAAAATATATATACACTTATACAGAATTGTAACTTCTAAAATGTGTATTAAAGACTCCTTACAGTTTTTACATAAAACCAGATCTTTGAATGATTTGTTTTTCCAACTAAAAAAAAAATACATATTTTACAGTGTCCTTGTTAAGCCTACATGTACTTATGCATGTCAACTAAATATGTCATCTTTACAAAGATTAAGGGTTTGGCCCTTACACCATTTCTTTTCATGGCATCCCCACCAACTACCCCATGAATTACCCCATAACAAAATATGAATTTCTTGTATTTCTTATACATCTCTTCACTGTCACATTCAAACCAGACAGCTGTGGTAAAATCTGTCAATATTTCTCAGCTTATCGCTGAAATGTAATTTCTGTGTAAACTCAAAACTTATTAAAGTCCTGACTACAAAACAAATCTAATGGACATTTTCACTGTTACTGCACTGTTAACACACATGAATCTTTTGTGGCAGATGCCCCAGTGGCAGGACATGTCACACTGTAGAATGGAAACGGACACTATTATACTCGATGTTCCCTTTAACTTTTTTTTCCTTGCTGAGAAAATATTTTCTCTATTGGGAGGGCATTTTGGCCACCTGAGTGAAAACATTCCTTAAAATAAAATGGTAACACTTTACATTAAGGTTCCCTTTATAAAGGGTTTATAAAGGTGTTCATAAATGACTAATAACACATTTACAAATGCATTATAAGTAATTGATAAGCAGTTATAAATGCATGAATAAAAAGAGTGACTTTAATGCAATACCTGCCAAATAGTGAGCCACTTTTAACTCGGGTGTTATAAATACTTAATAAATATATTTATTCATACTTTTTTCACTCAAAAGCAGATTCCCGATTTATTTCATGATGCAGCAAAAATAGACTTTTATAGCAAGACTGAAGCGTTTTGTATTTATGGTTTTCTCATTTATATCTCATGACTCACACGTGTCACTTTTCTTACGATATTTCTTATCAGAATCTACTCTGTATCTTACCCATGATTCTCTGCAAAAGTTAATGATGCCTATCCACAGCAATGATTAGAAACAGATATATTTTGTTTATCAAGATGACATCATAAACTTTATTCTAGGGGTAACAAATCCTTAATGCTCAACTATGACCTGATGAGGTATTAATAATTTAAATTTTAATTCCAATATCAGTTATGTAAAGAACCATTTATTAATGAGTTATAAATGTTAATAGCCTGTGAGAGTGAAACTTAATGTAAGTGAATTAATAAGCAATCAGTAATTAATTTTGATATCATGATAAAGCTCACTGTAACTTGAGTATTTGACCATCCACACTTACAGTACCTGTGTGCGAGCGAACCGTCCGCAGCAGCGCTGGCGAGGTTATTTATTTGTATGGTAACTAATTCATTGAACTAACAAAACGCTTACACATATAAACACTTGAAAAACAAACATTGCAATGTCACTCACAGTTAGTTTAAAGTTGTGTTTACTGATATAGTGCTTCAACAATAAAATGCATTTACTGTAGTATTAAAAACACTTTACAATAAGATTCCATTTGTTAGATAACATGACCTATCAATAAACAATAGTTATATAGCAATTCTTCTTCTTAGGGTTCATTTCAAAATTTACTAATACATAAAATCAAAAGTTCAATCTGTTAAAATGATTTAATTCACAATGAACAAACATGAATGATCAAGTCTTTGTTTTAAATAACATTCATAAACACTAATTAATGTTGAAACATATATATACTGTTCACTCACTGTAAGTTGATGTTAGATAATAACATGAAGTCATGTTAATGAATGGTATCATTGTAAAGTCTATGCAGGAGATACAATTTGACTGTACTCTCATTTAATCCAAACTGTGTACATATTGTCAGGGTTCTGTTGTGTGTGTCATGTGTTCCCGCCTCTTGTGTCCATATTTGGTTTGTTTCCTGTCCTTGTTTCATGTCATTATGAGTTAAGTATGTTCCAGCTGTGTTTGTCTCGTTATGTGTTAATTACCCTGTGTATTTAGTTCCTGTCTTTTGAGTTTGATGTGGTCTGGTCTACTCGTTACTTCCCTCGTAAAATAATAACCCCTTTCTCAGATCAAGTCATTCACAGATTCTGGCCTGATGTATGTCACACAGGCCAAGGCCCCTCCCATGACTATTGACGAACACTGCCGTTTACCTTAGACCACAAAATGAGCAAATTTCATGAACTTCAAAATATTTACAGATAGTAATTAAATTACAGATAGATGAACTGGGGGCTGTTTCATAAAAAGTTTACCAAACAAGCCAGGCTTATTTCACTTATTCTGACTGATTTTGAACCAAATCAACTGACAATAAATCAGACTAACTGAAATAAACCTGGCTTGTTTGGTAAACTTGTTTTATGAAACAGGCCCCTGGTTTATATGGAGATCTGACACAACCAGATCTACAACATACCTAAGAGTTTCCTCCCTTACATGAAACTTGATTAGAAACATTTCAGAGAAGAGCTTAAGTTTCAGGAACAAACTAAAGAAACAAAACAACCAGGGGTGCACATAAGTGGTGCGCATACACGACCAAAATAGAAAATGCGTTGGGTGAATAAGTTCAGACCGATCATTTACGTAGCGACATGACTACACAGCTGTTACTGCACAAACACCATTTTAGATCTACAAAATATACAATTATATTTGTTTTTTTTACAATTATTTTTTGTCCAACTTGTAGCAAACCCAGTGTTGAGCCTTGTGCACACACTTACAAAAAATAAACCATGCTAAATATACAATTATATTTACTGCAATACAACTTGGTATACAGCACTATAAACTGGTAGCATACTGTCAATAAAATAAATGCAAAATACAATTTAAGTAAGCCAATAAAGAAATACAATAATTTGCATAAAAAATAAAACTACATAAATAAAGTTAGCAGGGAGAAAATGATTATTAAGGGGATCAATGTGGTTTTTATAGCGGACTGAGGGTTTACTGTAACTGCAATCATTTGGCTGTGATTTGGCTGGATTGAAACCTTTGTCTTGTCTCACTATATACACTACATTATTTTGTTTTGTTAGCTTGCTTCCAGCAGTTGCGATTCTGCTCTTCTCATGAAACTTCAGCTCTTCTCGGAAATGTTTCTAATGAAGTTTCATTTTCATGTAAGGGTGGACACTTAGGTATGTTGTAGGTCTGGATATGTCAGATGTTAAACTCCATATGATTTTTATTTCTGAATTATTAACATTTACCCATATTACCATGGTATTTTTAAGTGCTTTGGATTACTGTTGTTGACATGATAGATGAATAAGGTTTTCATTCAGTACTGTGGTATATATTATAGTACAGTGGTATTAACATCACTATACCATAGTTTGAGTTTCAGAGTTATGTGGCCAAACCAGTCTGGAGGCGTGTTCATCTGGGTACTTAATAAAATATGTGCTGGACTGAACAATATCTCCTGTCATTTTACGTTTGGCTTGCACAATCACAGGCTTATAAGAGTGAGACAATCAACAGGAGACTTTAAACACGACCTTCACTATCTTCACACATCAGCACTGACTAGAAATGAGACCTTTGGAAGACTCTGAAGATGAACTTGCTGATCTGGAAACTGAAATAGTAGAGCTGGAAGACGATAAAAAAGACCTGGAAGAAGAAACAGAAGAGCTGGAAAGAAAAAGAGAAGAGCTGGAAGAAAAAATAGAAGGGCTGGAAAGAAAAAAAAAAGATCTTGAGAACGAAACAGAAGAGCTGGAAGAAAAAACAGTAAATCTGGAAAATGAAATTGCAGATCTGGAACGAACAAATGAAGACCTGAGAGAAAACGCAGCAATAGACAATTATGAAGAAAGAACTGATGATCTGGAAAATGAAATAGAAGAGCTGGGAGAAGAAACAGAAACAGAAGAGCTGGAAAGAAAAAAAGACGAGCTGGAAGAAGAAATAGAAGAGCTGAAAAGAAAAAAAGAAGAGCTGGAAAAAGAAACAAAAGAGATGGAAAGAAACAAAGAAGAGCTGGAAAAAGAAACAGAAGAGCTGGAAGAAAAAAAAGAAAATCTGGAAAATAAAATGAAAAAACAGAAGAAAAAAAAAGAAAAGCTGGAAAAAGAAACAAAAGAGCTGAGATCATATATAGAAGATTGCTCTGGAAGCAATAATTCACCCATTTGAATATATGTTAAAGCAGTGACTGAAGAAGGGCTGCCTAAAACATGAGGTATAACATTCAATACAATCTCATTATTTTTTTCAAAGTAGCACATTTTGTAGAACTGGGTCAAAATGTCCTAAATGTATCATAATTTTAAAAAATTAAGTTGAATTTTAACTCTGCTAACTAAAATTAACAAAATGTATACATTTTGTATTCATGCTATGGTTGTGTACATATAAGAGTTATATTTCATAATCTAATAAGAGCTGTTCTACGAGTATTTTTTTTTTGAATGTTTGCTCTTTTTTGAGATCATGAATATAACAGCAGTTTATGTTTGTCTCTTGCACACAGAGACCATATTTACAGCTGATGAGAACCACTGAAGACCTGCATCTTTTGATCAGATTTAAAGCAGACAAAATATGAATTTCTTGTATTTCTTATACATCTCTTCACTGTCACATTCAAACCAGACAGCTGTGGTAAAATCTGTCAATATTTCTCAGCTTATCGCTGAAATGTAATTTCTGTGTAAACTCAAAACTTATTAAAGTCCTGACTACAAAACAAATCTAATGGACATTTTCACTGTTACTGCACTGTTAACACACATGAATCTTTTGTGGCAGATGCCCCAGTGGCAGGACATGTCACACTGTAGAATGGAAACGGACACTATTATACTCGATGTTCCCTTTAACTTTTTTTTCCTTGCTGAGAAAATATTTTCTCTATTGGGAGGGCATTTTGGCCACCTGAGTGAAAACATTCCTTAAAATAAAATGGTAACACTTTACATTAAGGTTCCCTTTATAAAGGGTTTATAAAGGTGTTCATAAATGACTAATAACACATTTACAAATGCATTATAAGTAATTGATAAGCAGTTATAAATGCATGAATAAAAAGAGTGACTTTAATGCAATACCTGCCAAATAGTGAGCCACTTTTAACTCACGTGTTATAAATACTTAATAAATATATTTATTCATACTTTTTTCACTCAAAAGCAGATTCCCGATTTATTTCATGATGCAGCAAAAATAGACTTTTATAGCAAGACTGAAGCGTTTTGTATTTATGGTTTTCTCATTTATATCTCATGACTCACACGTGTCACTTTTCTTACGATATTTCTTATCAGAATCTACTCTGTATCTTACCCATGATTCTCTGCAAAAGTTAATGATGCCTATCCACAGCAATGATTAGAAACAGATATATTTTGTTTATCAAGATGACATCATAAACTTTATTCTAGGGGTAACAAATCCTTAATGCTCAACTATGACCTGATGAGGTATTAATAATTTAAATTTTAATTCCAATATCAGTTATGTAAAGAACCATTTATTAATGAGTTATAAATGTTAATAGCCTGTGAGAGTGAAACTTAATGTAAGTGAATTAATAAGCAATCAGTAATTAATTTTGATATCATGATAAAGCTCACTGTAACTTGAGTATTTGACCATCCACACTTACAGTACCTGTGTGCGAGCGAACCGTCCGCAGCAGCGCTGGCGAGGTTATTTATTTGTATGGTAACTAATTCATTGAACTAACAAAACGCTTACACATATAAACACTTGAAAAACAAACATTGCAATGTCACTCACAGTTAGTTTAAAGTTGTGTTTACTGATATAGTGCTTCAACAATAAAATGCATTTACTGTAGTATTAAAAACACTTTACAATAAGATTCCATTTGTTAGATAACATGACCTATCAATAAACAATAGTTATATAGCAATTCTTCTTCTTAGGGTTCATTTCAAAATTTACTAATACATAAAATCAAAAGTTCAATCTGTTAAAATGATTTAATTCACAATGAACAAACATGAATGATCAAGTCTTTGTTTTAAATAACATTCATAAACACTAATTAATGTTGAAACATATATATACTGTTCACTCACTGTAAGTTGATGTTAGATAATAACATGAAGTCATGTTAATGAATGGTATCATTGTAAAGTCTATGCAGGAGATACAATTTGACTGTACTCTCATTTAATCCAAACTGTGTACATATTGTCAGGGTTCTGTTGTGTGTGTCATGTGTTCCCGCCTCTTGTGTCCATATTTGGTTTGTTTCCTGTCCTTGTTTCATGTCATTATGAGTTAAGTATGTTCCAGCTGTGTTTGTCTCGTTATGTGTTAATTACCCTGTGTATTTAGTTCCTGTCTTTTGAGTTTGATGTGGTCTGGTCTACTCGTTACTTCCCGGAGTATCCTGTCTCTGAGTCCTGCCTTGTATTGCCTTGATGTCTGATTAAAGACTATTATTTGAGTTTACGTCCTCGTCTGCGTGTTCCTGTTCCTCCCTCGTGTGTGCACCGCAGTGTTGGGCACGTTACTTTAAAAAGTAATTAGTTATAGTTATAGTTACTTCTCACAAATAGTAACTGAGTTAGTAACTGAGTTACATCATTATAAAAGTAACTAATTACCAGGGAAAGTAACTATTGCGTTACTTTTTTTTAAAAATGTTCAAATGTCAAATAACTTGGATGCCCCAATATTAAATATGTTAAATGAATGAAATGGACACTAAATAGAATAAATTATTATTATAAAACATTGTACATTAATCTACACTATTTATCTACTGACACTTAGCATCAGTCAGTCAAGCATTACAATATGATATTATGATAATTTAGCATTATATGATGATAGAACTTTAGTAATTAGAATAACCAAGTATGAATTCATATTTGTCATGTTGACTGAACTTAGGACTGCTGCTTAAGATATTGTTTGTCATTTAGTGCTTCTATAAAAAAAGGGGGGAAAAAATTATAAGATAACAAAACTACTATGAATTATACCACTAATAACAATATAAAACGCACTAAGGATTAATGAGCTGCTGGGTTCATGAATATTAATCAGGTTGTCTGCGTTCGCTCGAATTGATTTGCTGAAATCAAAACAGGGATGATAATAGGTGAGCGCCGGCCAATGAGATCGTCGTTTGTGCATTAGCTCCGCCCACTAACAGAGAACCCGGCAGTTCTTAAAAGCTGAAGTAATGAACTCCTTTATTTTGACAGGAAAATACAACAAAGAATATCGGTTACATGTAGCGCGTCAGCATTTGTTCATAAAGTGTGTTTTAAAAAATAAAATTAAATCACAGAATCTTTGCTAATATTATTTACTGTGTGGCTCCCAGGTTGTTTATCTGGAATGAACCAGAGACTGTCAGATCCAGCTCAGTCCAGGCTAATGTTGTTAATTAATCACAGAGTATTAAGGATCCTCGGGTGGAGGAGGATATGTGATTTTGATTTAATTAATCTGATCTGATCAGAATTGTTATTATCCCTCACATATTGTATATACAGCTGCAGGTAAAGAGACATTGTCCACTGCAGACCGGTCATTCTCTTTCTGTGATGCAGACAAACAGATGAAGTAAAGCACAATTTAACCATGGTCACGATTCACTTTTAATCAGAGCATTCTGGGGACATTTCTCTTTATATTTATTTTTCTGTAATATTTACAGACATTATTATAGTTATTATTATTGGCAGTTCATAATTATACATTTCTCTATTCTGATTAATCTAACTATTAGTTGTAATGCATTAAAATGTAATTCTATATGTCAGGTAATTATGGCTAAAACAGCTTGGTATTTACACACTGACACAATCTGCTTGTTAAAACACACACACTGAAATAATGCATTCAATAATAATAATAATGAATAATAATGCAAGACAATAGGACAACATACAGTGGCATGCGAAAGTTTGGGAACCCCTTGTAGAATCTGTGAAAATGTGAATAATTTTAACAAAATAAGAGAGATCATACAAAATGCATGTTATTTTTTATTTAGTACTGTCCTGAGTAAGATATTTTACATAAAATATGTTTACATATAGTCCACAAGACAAAAAATATCTGAAATTATTCAAATAACCCCCTTCAAAAGTTTGGGAACCCTTGGTTCTTAATACTGTGTGAGGTTACCTGATGATCCACGACTGTTCTTTTGTTTTGTGTTGGTTGTTCATGAGTCCCTTGTTTGTTCTGAACAGTTGAACTGAGCTGTTCTTCAGACAAATCCTCCACGTTCTGTAGATTCTGCAGTTTTCCAGCATTTTTGCATATTTGAACCCTTTCCAGCAGTGACTGTATGATTTTGAGATCCATCTTTTCACACTGAGGACAATTGATGGACTCAAACACAACTATTAAAAAAGGTTCAAACATTCACTGATGCTCCAGAAGGAAACACGATGCATTAAGAGCCGGGGGGTGAAAACTTTTTGAATTTGAAGATCAAGGTAAATTGTACTTAATTTGTCTTCCGGGAAACATGCAAGTATCTTCTGTTGCTTCCGAAGGGCAGTAATAAATGGAAAAATATATATATTTCAACAAAAGATAAAAGTTGGAAATCTTCATCCTGTTCAAAAGTTTTCACCCCCCGGCTCTTAATGCATCGTGTTTCCTTCTGGAGCATCAGTGAATGTTTGAACCTTTTTTAATAGTTGTGTTTGAGTCCATCAATTGTCCTCAGTGTGAAAAGATGGATCTCAAAATCATACAGTCACTGCTGGAAAGGGTTCAAATATGCAAAAATACTGGAAAACTGCAGAATCTACAGAACGTGGAGGATTTGTCTGAAGAACAGCTCAGTTCAACTGTTCAGAACAAACAAGGGACTCATGAACAACCAACACAAAACAAAAGAACAGTCGTGGATCATCAGGTAACCTCACACAGTATTAAGAACCAAGGGTTCACAAACTTTTGAAGGGGGTTATTTGAATAATTTCAGCTATTTTTTGTCTTGTGGACTATATGTAAACATATTTTATGTAAAATATCTTACTCAGGACAGTACTAAATAAAAAATAACATGCATTTTGTATGATCTCTCTTATTTTGTTAAAATTATTCACATTTTCACAGATTCTACAAGGGGTTCCCAAACTTTCGCATGCCACTGTATATGGTAGTTGTTATTCGGTTTATATCTTATACCAGAAATAACATGTTTATGAGAGATATTTTGTCTTCTGAGAGCACAGGATTTGCAGTCTTCAGATTCCCAGCATGTCTTCAGTCACCTGAGATCCCAACAGAGCGTTCCCATCACACACACACCGAGACAGACCGTCCGCTGAAACACACACACACACACACACACACACACACAAATCACTGGAAAGCACTAACTCACAGAATATGTGGTGTGAAATAGTTTGAATCTCGTCTCACATTTCTGAGAGCGGATCCATGACGCGGCCTTCATGGCCACAAACTGCCACTCATCCTGCTGATCTGATTTATACACATATAACCAGATGAGAGCGAGGACGGTGGCCCACACTGACCCGTCCACCTGAAACACAAACACACCTCAAACACACACTCAACCAATCATCAGCCTGTCGAGGATATGACATCATATGTCCCACCTGTGCTGACTTCTGATTGGTCACCTCGTCCTCCGTCTTCCCAAACACAGCAGCCAATGAGGCGTTGATCTCCCAGCATCCCGCGGCCTTCTGAAGAGAGACCAGCTGGAGCAAAGGGTCCTTCTGAGGCTCAGCTTCTTCTGAAATATACAGATAGTTCATCTGGACACCCATAGCAGCATTATTTCTGATATGTTTATGATGAAAGCACATAAATTAAATGAATTAAAGCAGCATAACTGCCTTGAGTCGTATTCAGACAGGATTTGTTTCGTTTTTGTAACACGTCTATAAATGGGTGCCAGTAATGTCTATTTTTCAATGTTCTCACAGAGTGAGTTTTTGCCATTTCTGAAGTTAAACATCAACACCTGATGTCATCCAGCTGTGATGACATCATCGTCCAAATGCTGTGATGTCATAATCTACAGTTTGACTTTAAATGACAAACATTTAACGTGCAAGACACACTTAAAAACAAAACCAAACCATGACTGAATACATTTCTATAATGACAAAAACAGGCTACTTTAGAAGAACTGTACGTTATAATGTACTTCTCTCTTTTAATCCCGTCACTTGAATAAAGTGAATCAAACACAATCATTCATTTACATTTCTAATCTGATGACAAGTTGATTAATTCTGAAACACTTACATGAAGTGTTTTTTCACTATATAAATGCATAAATAAGTATGAAATAGTAAACGTTATCGCTTGTACTTCATTTGTTGGCTATTTATATGTATAGTGACTGGAAACATCCATATGAATATCTGAGCTATGAGAATATTTACACAAGAATTGACTACAAGACTTTGAGAGCTACACAATGATACTACATTTACCTCAAATGGTACATTTTTTACCAGTTTGTCAATAATTGCTATTAACTTTAGTTATTGTTAAGGGAAATTCATAGAAGGTAAGAAATGCTGTAAACTTTAAAGACATGGAATGGGAAATATAACTGAAATGATTCAAATCCAAAAGCAGCCCAGTAACTAATACATACTGTGGTGTCCTCATATATAATCAATCCTGTCTGATTAGGACATTGTTTTTAAAACCTGAGCCTGGTTTGTTTGACTTACCCTCAAATGACATGGAATCACATTCAATCATGCTGTTCGATTGTGTGTCACATGCTAAAAAACAATCATTCAGAGAGTGACATTCATGAAAAGACAATTATATTGATATACACATTCAAAACAAGAACAAGAAAAGCTCAGTCAAGTGATTTTTACATTTACATTTATGCATTTAGCAGACGCTTTTATCCAAAGCGTCTTACAGTGCATTCAGTCTATACATGTTTTTTATCAGTATGTGTGTTCCCTGGGAATTAAACCCATGACCTTTTGCGCTGCTAATGCAATGCTCTACCACTGAGCCACAGGAACAGTTAGGGTTAGGTTAGGGTTTTTCTTACACATTGAAGAATCATATACCGCTTGGAAATCCATTGCTGAGAAAACAGAGAGAAACCCCTGGGCTGTTAAGGGCATATGCTAAAAACATTATTCATTATTCATTCAATGACTGACAAAATAAAAGACAATTAGACGAAGAAAAAAAAAAACATTCAAAAAAGAACAAGAAAAGCTCAATCAAGTGGTTGTATATTTTTCTTACACATTGGAGAACCAATTACTGCGGAATCCATTGCTGAGAAAACAGAGAAAAGCCTGTTAAAAACAATCATTCAGTGAGTGACAACATAAAATGGGGAAAAACACTACATAATAATAACAAGACAAGTTCAATGAAGTGCTGATGTCTGAATATTTCTCTTACACATTGCAGAGCAAAATGCCATTTGGGGAACCATCCGTGCTGAGAAAACAGAGAAAACCCAGGGCTGT